>JAADYC010000710.1:0-14761 GCA_023338135.1 Phytopythium kandeliae | reverse complement strand
GCGATGCTCTGCGCTGTATGCAAGTGAGTGTGCAGCTCTCGCTCGATCGGTCGCTCGACCGATCCATCGCTCGCTGCTCAGCGCTGGATTCGCCGAGAAAAGGTCCCCTTTCGATGGGGCTCGCGGGCGAGTCCGACGGGACTGACACGCTTGCTCAGCATCCGCCTGCCAGCGCAGAGCTCCAGTCCGAGCTGAGAACTAGTCCGTGCACGCCTTTGCCCAGCCAGACCCGCGTGAGCCGCCGTCATCAGCGCGATGGAGAGCGACGGAGGCGTGGCGATTGACGCGCCGGCGCGAGGCGAGGCGCAGGCAGGATGGGCTTGGCACTCACTCTATTTCGTCGGACTACATGCGAGGTGCTGATCAGACCCGCGTAAATACATATATCCCATCGCAGCATGCCGACAGATTTCTCGGTTCGAATCACTTACTATTCAATCAGCCTGGCGCCGAGCCCGCAGAAACCGATGTGCACGCTCTTTTGATATGGCAGTCTCCGTCTCCGCCTGCGCGCAAGACATGGCCGAGGATGACTGCGGCGCGCGCACTCGAAGACAGTGCGATCGCGCGACGCGGCCAGAGATCGGCCGCCTCGCCATCGGCCTCAACTCCAAGCGAGCAGAGACTGCGGGCGGGTAGCGTGCCTGGAAAACAGCGAGTGCCGCGCTTGTGGCGTGGCCAACTCTCTCGCTCGAGCGGAGCAAGTGCCGTCGTGGTGCCTCCTCGTCCGCTGGTCTTGCCGCGATGTTGTTGACCAGCAAGGCGCCATCGGCCGCGACGGAAGAGCACACACGCGCTCGCTCACGGACATCCGTCGCCGCCGTAGGGGAGACACAGAATCCAGCGCCGAGCAAGCGCAGACAAGGGACACTTGGCTGTCGCTCGACTCGCGTGATGCAACTCGCCGCGCTTCTATCGCAGGCGTCGCTCTCTCGCACCGCGTGCAACCAGCCAGCCAACGCACGGACGGTGGCCTGGTTGCTCACACGATGCAAAGGATCGCCGGCAGTTGGTGGGGGCAGGCAGTGCGAGGCGAGGCAGTGCGAGGCGAGGAGAGACACAGACGCTCGTCGACTGCCCGGCCGTGACTGCGTCCGCCTGGTCCGACGCTGCCGCGCCTTTTGCCTCGCTCGCTCGATGCAAGCAGCAGCGACGGACTCCACCAAGATTTGCGCTGGCTCGCTCGCTCGAGGCATGCATTCGTCGGCTCGCCATCGCCAAGAAAAGAGCCGAACGGACAGGTTCTACTCGACGCAGGGGAGACGGAGACCGGGCGTGTTGACCGCTCGGTCGAACGCGGCGAAAGCGACGACTACCGTCCGTCCGCGTCCGTCCGCGTCCGTCCGTTGCCAAGCAGTCGGCGAGCGGAACGAAGTCGCTCGCTCGCTCGTTCGCAGACCAACTATCTGTCCATTGCTCATGCTGGAGGAGGAGGAGAAGGAGAATCCACGTCTGCAACTGCACGCCGAGCAATGGAAAGGGTCTTCTCCGCACGGATGCGGCATCAAGAACGAGGCCGTCGCGAGCTCAGATGTCAAGCGAGCGCTCTGCTTGCCTGCCTGTCCAGGCGCGCATGGTCGTACTCAGATGAACGGCCGGGAGCAGCAGCAGCGCACCACGGATCCATCCATCCGCCACCTGAGTAGCGGGAAGGCGGACCACGCTGTCCTCGCTAATCGGAGTTTTAGTCTCCAACCGCCTCGCGCCGAGCGCGCTCACACCAGTCGCTAGCCTCCTGCATGCTCGGAATGGAGGCTACGCACAGGTGACAGTGTAGGTCGATCGGTCCATTGGTCGATCGCGAGGCTCTTGAGGTGCCGCCAACGAACGCGGTCGCGATCCTTCTCGGCTCTCTCGTCCGCAGTTTGATGAGTGTAAGCGCGCGCGACGCCCCACGGCCGTTGATCAAAGCGCAGGAGCCGTCGAGCGGCTTGAAAGATCCCGCTGCCAATTCCTTTGCGCCTCTTCAAGATCGATCGCGCGGTCCTGTTGGAAGAGCGCAATGGAGGAACTACACACGCACACACACACACACACACACACACACACCGCTCGACCAAGCACAAGGTGATCGCCTACCAGTCTTGCACTCGCCTCGCCTCGCCTCGCCTCGCCTCGCCTCACTCGCCATTCCCCAACTGGAGAGAGAAGTACGTCACTGGCAGCCATGTTCACGCGCTGCAAGACGGGGCACCGCCGGCTCAAGGGCGAGGCCGTCGGCGCCGAGCACAATGTGAACAACACCTACGTCTTCACGCTCTTCTACTGGGCCTCGCGCAGGTAGCGAATGCTCTCGCGGCTGGTCTCCCGCGCCTCACCGCGCTCTTCCTTCGTCCTCTCACCGCTCGTCCGCGCGCAGCATCCTGTTCCAGCAGGTCATCTCGGGCTACATCTTCGTTCTCTCGGGCTCGAACCAGCCCGTGGGCACGGTCAAGGGCATCCAGGGTATCGCGCAGCTCCTCTTCTCGCTGCCAGCCGGCATGCTGGCCGACCGCATCCGCCGGGACGCCGTGCTGCGCTTCTCCGGCGTCCTCGGGCTTGTCAGCGCGGCGCTGACGCTCCTGGCGGTCGAGCGGAACAGCCTCGCCATCATCTACGTGTCTTTCGGGCTCTGGGGCGTCTTCTCGGCGTTCCAGAGCCCGGCGATGGAGGCGCTGTTCGCCGACTCGCTGCCGCACGGCCGCCGCTCCTTCCCGCTCACGCTCAAGTACAACGCGAGCAACGTGGCCATGGTCATCGGCCCCTTCCTGAGCATCCTGCTCTTCCTGTACGTCGGCGACGTCTGGCGCGTGCAGGAGCTGCGGCCGGTGCTCGTCTTCGGCTGCCTCCTCGCGGCCATCTCGTCGCTCTTCCTCTTCCGCTTCGACGACGACCTGGCGCTCAAGGAGGACGAGGCCACGACGCCACTGGCAGCGCGAGCAGAAGCGCTCTCGCCGTTCCCAATCAACTTCCAGCAACTGCAGCGCTCGAGCGACGACCCGCACGGCACGGCGCTGCGCACGCCGACGTACGTGGGCGGCGACCTCCAGTTCGAGTACGACTACTCCGACGCGGAGGAGGAAGAGCAGGCGGCCGAAATGGACGAGTACCAGCGCCTGGAAGGGCCGCCGCGCGCGAACCAGGTCGCGAACCTGGCCGTGACGGAGCATAGCGCGCTCATCATCTCGGAGCCTGCCGCGGAGGTCGAGCACGAGGACCAGAGCAGCGGCGAGGACGCCGAGCCGGCCGCCACACCGCCCAAGAAGGCCGCGGCGAGCCAGCCGCGCGGCGTGGCAGGCGTCCACGATGCGGGCGTGCGGTTCCTGGGCTTGACGACGGCGCACGTGCCGTACCTGCTGTTCCTCTCGGACTTCATCATTAGCAACGGCGCGGGCATGACCATCAACTTCTTCCCGCTCTTCTTCATGGCCGAGTACGGCCTCTCGCCCATCCAGGTCAGCGCGCTCTTCCTCGCGCAGCCAGTGCTCGTGCTCGTGCTCTCGTTCCTGAGCCAGTGGCTGTCCAAGTCGGTCGGGCGGACACCGATCATCGTCTCGACCCGCATCGCGTCGACCGTCTGCCTGGTCGCCATGGCCTTCGCGCGTCCGCTCGGCCTCCAGGTGCTGCTCTTCCTCCTGCGCGGCGGCATGATGCGCTGCTCGCAGCCGCTGCGCCGCTCGGTGCTCATGGACTTTGTCAAGCGCGAGGTGCGCGCGCGCTGGAACGCCCTCGAGGGCCTCTCCGTCTTCTCGTACTCGGGCAGCGCCGTGCTCGGCGGCTACCTCGTCGACCTGTACGACTACCGCACGTGCTTCTTCATCACGAGCCTCGTGTACTTCGCCGGCCTGAGCCTCGAGCTGCTGCTGCTGCCGCTCACCAAGCACGCAGTCGAGAAGTGAGCGGATGGAGCGAGCGCAGAGCGAGCGCACAGGGTAGACGGACATGCCAGGACATGCGTGCGTGCGTGCGTGTGTGCGTGTGCGTTGGCTGGCTAGTTGGCACGGCAGGAGGTCTGCCAGCCACGGTCTACAATGCATTCGAAATCACTCGGGCGGCGCGTGGGGCGGCCGTGTCATCTCTCTTCCCTCTCTCCTCCGCCTCGGTCATCGTGGACGACCGATCCTCCGTGATGCTAATGCTCCACGGCGTGCTTGGTCAGCGGGATCAACACGGTCTCGAGCGCGAGCCCGAGGCAGTAGACGAGCGACGTGATGACGAAGCACGTGCGGTAGCTGTACGCGTCGATGAGGAAGCCGCCGATGACGGCGCTGCCGGACCATGAGAAGACGGAGAGACCCTCGAGGGCGTTCCAGCGCGCGCGGATGTTCTTGGGCACAAAGTCCATGAGTACCGAGCGGCGCAGTGGCTGCGAGCAGCGCATCATGCCGCCGCGCATGAGGAAGAGGAAGACCTGCAGCGCCACGGGCTGCGCGAGCGACATGAAGTAGAGGCACACGACCGAGAGCACGCGCGTGACGACGATGATCGGCATGCGGCCGCACCACTTGGACACGTTCTGCGCGCCGAAGGAGAGCGCCATGACGACGAGCGGCTGCGCCATGAAGAGCAGGCACACGTGGATTGGCGTGAGCCCGTACTCCTCCTTGAAGAAAAGCGGGAAGAAGTTGATGGTCATGCCCGCGCCATTGCTAATGATGAAGTCGGCGACGAAGAGGATGTACGGCACGTGTCGCGTCCGGAAGCACAGGAACTTGGCGTCGAGCTGCGCAAAGTAGGCGGCCGACTCTTGATCGCGTTCGCGCTTCTGCTTCTCCAAGTCGGACGTCGGCAGCAGCGCCGTCCGCTCGGTCGCGGCCGACTCCTTCTGGTCCTCGTCCGAGTATTCGTACTCGAGGTCGAGCTCATTGCCCACGAGCGTCGGCGTCTTGAGCGGCGACCGCGCCAGCGCCCGCTCGGAGCGCTCGATCTCGGCCTCAGCCTCGTCCTCGGCCTCGCGCTCCTGCCGCGCCATGCGGTTCTCGATCGCGAGGTCGTCATCGAACCGGAAGAGCAGCAACGACGAGATGATGGCGAGCACGGCGCCGAACTCGAGCACGGGCGTGAGCTGCGCCAGCTGCCACAGGTCGCCGTAGTACACGAAGAGGAAGACGCACAACGCGGGGCCGAGCATCTGCGCCAGGTTGCTGATGTTGTACTTGATCATGAAGGGGAAGGAGCGCTCGCCCTGCGGGATCGAGTCGGCGAACAGCGCCTCCATGGCGGGGCTCTGCATGGCCGCGAAGGCCCCCCAGAGCCCGAAGACGACGTAGAGCATGGCCATGGACGTGCTCTCGACCGCGAGGAAGGTGAGCACGGCCGCGACCATGCCCAGCGCGGCGGACAGCCGCAGGATGCGGTCGCGACGCGTGCGATCCGCGAAGTATCCTGCCGGGAAGGAGAAGGCGAGCTGCGCGATGCCCTGGATGCCCTTGACGATGCCCACGGGCTTGTTCGAGTTGGTCAGCACGAACACATAGCCCGCGATCACCTGCTGGAAGAGGATGCTGCGCGCCGACCAGAAGAAGAGCGTGAAGACGTAGGCCGTCTGCACGTTCGGCTCGGCGCCGCTCCACCACTTCATGCTCTCGCTGGCGCAGTTGACGGCAACAGGCGACCGATCCGCGAGCGTCGTCCGGCGATTGGGAAGTGACCGGCCGTGTCTTTAGGACGCGCGGTGGTGGTGGTGGCGGTGGTGGTGGTGGTGGGTGGCCGAGCTGCTTGGAGCCGCCCGCTTGGCGTCTACACTCATCTGCGTCGCATGCTGGTGCGTTGTGCGCTGGCGATGAGGGCGAGCAAACGGTTAGGTAACTTTTTGGAGCTCGCCGAGCTTACAACGAGGCAGTGCACTCACGTCACAGATTGTCAGGAATTCCAACATGTAACGGACTGTACCCAGCCAATCAGCGCGCATGAGACATGCGCAGACTCTTTGAAACGGTTGCCTGCGGAGCCCCTTATAACACATACAACAGTATAACTACTCAGTGTTTGACTGGTCTCAAGTGTGGATTGCACTGCATCACAGCATGTATGCATGTATATAATGTATCCACTAGGAGTTGAGGCTCACCTCGATCCCGTCGCACAATGCTCTCAGCGTCGCTGCTCCGCTCCGTCCTGGCGTCCCACGAGGCTACTGCAACCTCGCTCGCGCTCTTCGAGAGGCCGGAGACGACGCGCAGAGATCGCAGGCGATTTCCACCAACTGCTTTGCGCTGGAGACACCTCGTTCGACGTGGGATCCACGCGCCGCAAACTCAAGCGCGGCGTCTGGTCGGGTCGAGGCGATGTCTTTCGGCACTGCTCGATGAAACAAGCGGGCTCCACAGCAGCTTATCCTCGTACTCCGCTCCGCCAGGCTCTCGCGACAGGCCTGCATCGATTGCTCACATCAACAGAGTCGCCGCGATCGCTCGACCTCTCGCTCCATCCCCAGTTGCTGGCAGACGACGGCACGTGAATCCTACGGAGCGTACGCCGCGCGCGCGCGGTGGCATGGCGAATGGCTCGCGACCGCGTCACTGGCCCCCGCGCCTTGAAGTTTGCAGCGCCTGTCATGGAGACGGACGAGTTGCCTCGTGAGACGTCGGCATCACAGGCGCGCGTTGCACCACCGATCTGCGAATGCGCAGCCACCGAGACGATCTGAGCAACGCAGCCAGCCTGCCGTCCGTCCTCTGCGGCTCCGAGCCTCGAGCTCCCACTCTCGCGTCGGCGGTGGAGCGGGCTGCGGGAATGGCGAACGCGCTGACTGGTTGCACCATCATCAGATGGCGGCTGAGCCTGAAGCCGCGGCGCCATTGCGCCTTGCGGCAAGGAGGAGCGAGCGAATGAGCGAGCCAGCAAGCGGCAACGGCACCACGTCGGGTTCTTGCGCTCTCTTCCCGCCCAAGCAACACTGCCATCGTTCGTGAGTCCAGGAGCTCCATGCGTGCGCCGTCCGGTCCGCAGATCTGCCAGCCAGACCAGGCGGATCACGGTGGGCTTGGCCAAACCAGGGGGCAGCGTAACGCCGCAGCGCCAAGCTGGTCGGAACAAACGCGCATGACGCTCGGGCGTCGACCGCGTGCGTCGACAGCAACAAGCCTCGCCCTTACTCCAAGCCGAGCAGCCAGCGGAGACCGAGCCTGGCGGACTGTCCGGCCACTGGTCTCGCCCCCACCGCCAACGCCGCAGGCACGCGCGCGCGGGAAGGGCCTGGCTGCGCCGGAGGTCGCGCTCCCACTTTGCCGGCATGGCGGACTGGCCGCTTGCGTCGCGAGTCGGGAGGCAGTGGCGCCGCCGGGCGGGCGGGCGGGCGGGCGGTGGCGGAGGGAAGGAAGGAAGGCGCGCATCTCCAGATCCCCCGATCTCCCGCGCCGCAGCCTCCTGTCTCTCTCCCTCTCTTGCTCTTCTCGGTCAGCTCGTCCTCCGTCGCCATTGCGTGCCGAGGCTGGCAACGACAGCGGCTCACTTGCGAAAGACGCGCGTGCTGCACGAGCGAGCCACCAGCGCTGGTAGTGCAACGTCGCTATCGTCGCTATCGTCGTCGTCGTCGTCGTCGTCGTCGTCGTCGTCGTCATTGTCACCGCAGTAGAGTGGCAGCATGAAGTTCCCTTTGCCGGCCGGCACCATGCCGCGCGTGTACCTGAGCCCGAGCGACCAGGACACGATCGAGCGCATGGCGTCCGCGTTTGTGCATGAGACGGTGGAGCAGTACATGGAGCGGCTGTCGACGCCCGAGGCGCCGGTGGAGCCCGGCGGACTGCCGTTCTCTCGTCGCCGAGCACGCACGGGCAGTGGCGGCGCCATGCGCGTGGACCGGCGGCGCTGGAAGCCCATCAAGACGCGCGACAGCATGACGGTCTTCCAGGACCGGCAGGCGGGCGAGACGGTGCGTCAGAAGGAGAGCTTCCGCGAGCTCCTGGCGTCACCCGACGCGCTGCGCAAGACGCATGTCGTCATGGGACTCGGCCACTGCGACGGGTACATGGAGGACGCCGTGTACGGGTCCATCGCGCCGTCGGTCGAGCTCATGATGATCAAGACGGCCTACTGCGGCGACGGCGTCGTGGACTGCGCCATGCTGTGCCCCATCGTGCTGCCGACGCGCGAGGATCCTCTGCGCGAGCTGCAGATCAAGTGGTGCGTCAACGGCTCGGCGCCGCTGCTCGTACAGAGCCTCGTGCGGCACCGCGACTTTGTCTACGTCGAGTCCTCGGGCGTCATCATGCACGAGTCGGGCGAGCGTATCGGCTACAACTTCCTGCACTCGCTCGAGTTCGACGGCGTGCCCTCGCTCAACGACCTCGGACTCGTGCGCGCCAACCTATCCATCTGCAGCCTCTTCCGCCAGCGCCCGGGCGGCGCCGGCGTCGAGCTCTTCCTCCAGGGCTTCTGCGACCCGATGGGCGACATGCACCCGAGCGTCGCCATCCTCACAACCGCCGAGGCGCTGCTCTCCTACACGGCCGTGGTGCAGTGCGGCCGCATGAAGAAGCTCAACTGGGTGCTCAAGAAGAACGCCGACATCGCCTATGCGCTCGAGCTCGACAGCTGCTGCGTCTGCCAGCGCCTGCTTCTCGGCGCCGGCGTCAACTTGCACGCCAAGAAGCGCTGCCGCATCTGCAAGGGCCGCGTGTGTCACAAGTGCCGCGTGCCCAAGAAGCTCTGCTTCGTCATGCTCGCCACGCGCGCCATGTGCCAGTACAAGCTCTCCTTCTGCTCCATGTGCGTCGCGGCTGCCGTGCACTCGCAGACGCTCGCAATCGCCGCCGACGAGCTCGCGGGCGAGAACCCTATGGTCGCGTACGAGGTCGACCAGGAGTCCATCACGAGCATGTCGTCTTTCCGGTCGTCCGCGCACTCGTACTTGCGCGGCCACTTCTTCATCGACGACTGACGGCGTGCCGACGCGCTGGTGGGAAGTTCCATGCCGCTCTGAGTCCGCCACGACAAGCGGCTCGACCAACGCTCGAGCACGGCGGTTGCTACTTTATTCAGACCGAGCTCAGCGCGAGTGCACGGCTACTGGATCACGGATCTCGTCGCTGGACTTGAACGGAACTCAATGACAGCGGGGCGGTTGGCCGTGGATGTGCGACCGCTGTCAGCGGTAGAGCAGAGTTCCTGTGCGCGCGACTGACCGTTGCCTTCCTCAAACCGCGAGATCCTTTCGAAGTCTCCACAGCGAGAGGAAGCTGTGCCAATTCGGTCGGAAGCGCGGCATGAGAGCAACGCACCCTCGCCTTGGACCTGCGACCACTGTGATCTCGGCAAGAAGAGAGAGCTCCACTGGCGTCGGAGGTCGATGGAAGTTGGCGTGAGAGTGTCGCATGAGTGATGCCGTTTGGCGAGGAGATTAGAGCCTCTTGCGTGTTGGATCCGAGTGTAGAGTTGCGCTGCTCACTGCAACACAGGTTCACTAACCAAGATGCACTGCCCTCCGTACTCTGCTTCGATTCGGGACGTCTCGATTGCGATCTTGGATCAGTTCGAGTCCGGCGCACCGGACCGATAGGCAGCTTCCTCTGACGAACTATGACGTTCCCTCTGCGCGACGGCACATTATCGCTCGTTGAACTGTCCGACGACGATGGCGAGGCGCTCAAAGAGCTCGCAGCCGCTTTCGTCGACGACGCGGCGCGCGCGTTCGCCAACTACCGGGGACGGGAAGCGCGCCAGATGGACTCGGCGCACTGGAAGCTCGTGCGCCGACGCGGCCAACTGACTGCCTACGAGGATCACGTACTGCGCGACCGGCGGTCTCTGCCAAAGAGCAGCCATTACCACAACAGCAACGACGCGCATATCGGCGCCATGTCCTTCGTGATCAAACTGTGCGGCGTGATGGCTGTCTAGGGTTTCCTGGACGGACAACTCGAGGGCATGGTGTGCGGATTGGTGAACCACTCGACTGACGTTCTGCGCGTCAAGTCAAGCTACATGGAGGACAAGTGCGTCGATGCGAAGGTGCTTGCAGCCATTCGGAGCGCATCGGCGGACGCACCAATGCAGGGACTGCACGTCAAGTGAGCGATAAGCGACTTCGCACCGGCCTTCCTGCGCCGGCTCGTGCGACCGAGGGATTTTGTGTATCTCGAAGCGACGGACCTCCTCGATAACAATGAGAGCGAGGGTGGACGCATCAGCTACAGCCTGATGCACTCGATCCGGACTCCTGACATACGCGAACTCTTGCAGCATCAAATTGTGCGAGCCAACTTCTCCATCCGCACGCTCTGTCGACAAACAGCGGCCAACCGGATTGAAGTTTATATGAAGGGTTTTGTCGATTCACTAGACAAGATCAAGCAGGCGGTGGCGGTGCTTGTGACCGCGGAGGCGATGCTGTCTTCCTGTCGCGACATCAGGGTCGAGTTGCTCGGTGACGCTTGGAGTTCGCTTTCCAGTGCATCGAGCGCGCCAGACAACTGGACGCGACCACGGTTGCGAGAGCCGAGATTGAAGCGGCGCACTCGAGACAGTGACTGCTCTCCTACCGAACGGGGTCGACGCCGCTCGTATCACTCACGGCGTCTCCAACAGCATCTATCCGCGGCCAGCACGAGCTGCTTCACTGACGTCGGTCGAACGACCGAGAGGCAGTAAGTAGGCGACCGAATCGAAGGTGGCGGCTGCTGCCTTGGAGCTCGCAGGTTGTCGCTTCGATGCTTTTCGAGGAGCTTGTGCTGCCGGCGGCCGACAGCGTTGGAAGGTTATCAGCCTTGATATCGAGGCACCATGCCGTGGAGTTCGCTGGTCGTGGTACCCCGTCGGGCGAGGGCGACCAGCCAGCGCACGCGTCTTTGGCAAAGAACGAGCCACCGTCGGCGCCGTCATCGTGGTCGTCGCGAGAGGCGTTCACGCGAGAGAAACGCCGCAGGGCGGGGAGATAGGACGCCGCAGCGGTCGAAGCGACGCATTGACGAGACCGGAAGCGCGTCAAGATTGAGCACGAACGGGCGTGATGCTCCGCAATGGTGTCGCGCGCAGCGATGTCTGAACGCGGCGGTCGGCATGCCGACGCGGCGCACAGCGCAAACGCAAGTTGCTTGTGGCTCGTTCGTCATGCGTGTGCTGGAGCGGAGTGGAGCGGGGCGGAGCATCGTGAATGGACGCCAAGTCTGGAGCGCAGGTCCATGGCGGTCGGCTGCTCTCGTTGGGGAGCATGGACGGCGCTTGGGTCTCGAGGTGGATGATGAGTCTTTTGGTGCAGGGACGAAAGAAGGGGACGGGCCGCGCGAAGTGCATGCTCGACATCGCACGCACGCACGCACACGCGCGAGCGATCGCTCCTCGGTGCTGCTGCGCTGCTGCAGCAGGAGGCAGAGAGGACGATCGCCGAGGCGCGTGCGGTCACGTGTGTGGAGAAGGATTGGCCGATGGGTCAAGCGCGCGCAGCATGGGTACGCTGCCTTAGCCCCCACGGTCTGACCACTGTGGAGCCGTCGGAGTCGGCGCTCCTGTGCTTGCCGCCCGACTCGTCTGAGATGGAAACGAGCCGAGCGAGCGAGCGAGCAACATGCTGTTGGAATGGGTGCAAGGCAGGCGGGCAGGCAGGTGGGCAGGCAGGCGGGCGGGCAGGCAGGCATGTCTGTGCCATGCAATCTAAGCATGCGATCCCGTCGAGGGAGGAGGGAGGAGCTCCGATCGTCAGTCGATCCTGTTTTGAGGGACAGCAAGCTGCACCAATTATACAAGGTGCACCGAATTCGAGGGGAACGACCCAAGTGTAATTGATATAAAGAGCACTTTCTGCGCATCATATATACACGGCTATTGGAAGACAGAGGGATGAAAAGAGCGATTGGGGTCGGTGCATCCTCACAGCCTCTCGAAATACGTACATGCTGAAATAGGGGGTGCTATCACTTGAGATGGGGAAGCAAACATCCTTCAGCGAGTATGCTGTCCCAGCTCGCCAAGATTGTGGAACTTGATAGCGACTCACACACGATGAGCACGACCACGCCTCTGCACTGCGCTTGGACCGAGGCAAGCCGATATTGGGCGATTGCCAAACCGATCCTCCAAGCCGCTCCCTCGTCTTCGTCATCGTCTCCATGGCGACTGACTGCCGGCCGGCGAGAGTCTCGCAGCCCGCGCGCGCCACGGCCGGCGGCACAGACGGTCTCCTTCTCGCCTGGACCGCCACGAAGCGTTGCCCGCGGCCTGCACTTTGCCTCCGGCTCGCAGGAGACGGCGCAGCCTTCGTTGAACGCACTGGTGCCAGAAAACCATCAGACCGCGCACCACTTCATCCGTCTCCGCCGCGGTGCTACTCTCGAGAGCCAAGAGAAGCGTCGCGCAGTGCATTGCACTGGTCTGGACGCGCGGAGATCACGCACGCAGTCGGTCCGTCCGTCCGTCGGTTGGTCGCTTGGTTCATTTCCAGACTTGCTTCCTGCCCTGTTCGCCGATCGCTACACTCGTCGCTTGCCGATCGACCGCGCCACACCGCGCCGCGCCACACCGCGCCGCTCCTCCCTTGCCGTGCGTCAGTACCGCTCGATTGTTACTGTCGCTGTCGTTGTCGCCACCGCCCGCCCGCCCACCCGCTCGCCCGCCCGCCAGCCAGCAGAATGGGCAAGTACCCACTGCCGGCGAACACCTTCCCGCCGCTCATCGTCTCGAGCGACGACGCGGATGCGTTGCTCCGCCTATCGGAGGCCTTCCTTGACGACGCGCAGGTCGAGTACGACGCCTTCCGCGCCGAGCACGGCGGAGTAGTGGATGAAACGCGGTGGAAGCCCGTCAAGTCGCGCGGCGCCATCACCGTGTACCAGGACCGCACGGTGAAGATCTCCAAGTCGAGCACGTTCGAGAATGACGCCACGGTCGGCTCCATGTCCTTCTCGACCAAGCTGCACGGCGTGCTGGGCGTCGGCAAGCTCGCGGGCAACCTCGACGACATGATGTACGGGCTGCTGCGGCCCACGACCGAGCTGCTCAAGATCAAGTCGATCTACATGGACGACAAGTGCGTCGACGCCAAGGTGCTCGCATCGCTCATCGAGCCGACGCCCGAGGATCCGATGCACAGTCTTCACCTCAAGTGGACTCTTAGCGACTTTGCGTCGCCCGTCATCAGCCGATTCGTCCGGCCGCGGGACTTCGTCTACCTCGAAGCGCTCGGGTTCCGGGAGACCGCCGACGGCGAGCGCGTCGGCTACGTCCTCATGCACTCGATCGAGATCCCTGGCATCCGGGAGCTGACAGACCACCAGATCGTGCGGGCCAGCATGTCCTTCTGCGGGCTCTACCGGCAGCTGGAAGGCGACCAGCTCGAGTTCTACATGAAGGGCTTCGTGGACTCGGCGGGTGACATCCACAAGGGCATCGCGGTGCCCGCGACCGCTGAGGCCATGCTGTCCTTCGGCGTCGCGGCTCATTGCGGGAGGATGAAGAAGCTTAACTGGGCTCTCAAGACGCAGAAATCGGTCATCGTGGACCTCGTGAACGCGCGCTGTACGTGCTGCTCCGCGATGCTCAAGCCTCCGAGCGGCTCCAAGAACGACCGCGTGTGCGAGATCTGCATGAGCCGGGCGTGCTCATCGTGCGCGCAGCAGCGCACGCTGTGCTTCTACTCGGCACTTCAGCGGCGTGCGATGACCAAGCGCATGATGTTCTGCAAGCGCTGTCTCGAGAGCGCGCAGAGACTCAACGCCTTCGACATCGCGGTCGAGGAGGCGGGGCGGCAGAACCCGTTCTCGGCCTTCGAGCTGTCGTCGGATTCGAACCAGTCGGGCGTGGTGTCGCCGACGGACTCGGCGTCCATCGACATCCAGCGCGAGTTCTTCGGCTGAGCTTCGATCGCCGTATTTATGCCGCTCGAGTGCGTGGCAGCGATCCCCACGGAGTCGTCGGGGCCGCATTGGGAGTTGGAGTGAGAGGGTACCATACCATAGCCTTAGTCGATTTGTCGAGCTAGCGTTGAATGCATCTACGCAGCGCGTTCGCGACCTGAGTAGCCGGCGGTTCGGTGAGCACGTGGGGCCACAGTTGCCTTCCTTCTTCACCCGTTGCGCCGCAAGGACTTGGCCATCGAGTCGACGGTCTGAACGGAGGCTGCAGCCTGCCTGCCTGCCTGCTGCCTGCCTGCTGCCTGCTGCCTGCATTCTTATCTTCTTGTCTTCTTGCCTTCGACGGCGCTGTACGGTTCGCGTCCAACGGAGCAGCGTGCCACTCTAGTGGAGACGGCCGCACATGCGCAAGCAGACCGAGCCGCGCGCGGCGACTCGTGGCTCTTCTCCGCGCTGGAGCAGCCAGCAGGAGCCGAGCCAACGTGACGGATGCTCGCCACTCGTCTCCGATCCCGAGAGCTCCGTCTGCATCGACTTCTCGTCCCCATCGCGGCGCACCGCCGCCGCCGCGGTCAGGTTTGTGCAGCGCCAGCCTTGCTTCAATGCTGGCCAAGCAAGACGCGACGCGGCCGCTTTGGGTGGCGATCGCGAAGGTCTGGTCGTCATCGGCTCTCTTGGCGACTGGTCGGCAGCGACCGCCACAGCGACCGCCACAGCGACCGCCACAGCGACCGCCACAGCGACCGCCACAGCCACAGCCGCAGCGCGGGCTCCCGCCGACCGAGCGATAGCAAGGAGTGCAATCGCCGCCTGTCCATCATCATCTCTGCCAAAGCTCCTGCTGCCGGTGTCGCGTACCGTTTGCAAATACTTGGCCAATGTATGCAATCGACTCCTCCGTGTCATTCGCGCACCGTTTGCTAGCCTTACTTCGATACTGTATAGCGGTAGTTCCCGTTGACACCTCGCTTGTGGTCCAGCAAGTGCGACCAGAGCGT
>JAADYC010000709.1:0-14783 GCA_023338135.1 Phytopythium kandeliae | reverse complement strand
TGAGGAGAACAGGCGCTTGGCAGTGATCCAGTTCCTCCACGAAAATCGAGGCGAAGGATGCACGACGAAAGCGATGAACCAAGCAGCAGGTCATGGGTTCCTCAAGATCGTGCAATGGCTGCACGCGAACCGAAGCGAAGGCTGTACGACTGACGCCATGGACAACGCTGCGAGAAACGGACACTTTGACGTCGTCAAGTGGCTAAATGAAAATCGCAGCGAAGGATGCGGGGTCGAAGCGATGAATCATGCTGCCTATGCGGGTCATCTCCAAGTCGTGCAATATCTGTATAGTAGTGTCCGCGGCGAGGCGATCACGGAGCGGACGATCTCAATGGCTGCGTCGGCCGGTCACGCTCAAGTGCTCAAGTGGTTGTTGTCACGCTACGACGTGGTCCGGATCGAGTCCGACGTGATGTGCGAGCCCGTGAAGCGCGGAGATTTGGAGACTCTGATGGTGCTGCGAAACGACCGACGGTGTGGCGTGGAGCTCGACGAATGGATCGAAGCGATCTCAAAACGATGCTTCGCCATGTTTCACAGGTTCTGGGGCATGGCTTCCTTCTGCTCCTTGAAGCTGTGCGACGACTTGCTGGAGTCACTCAGCCGAGAGAATACCATACCTCCTGCGCGCGCGTGCCTGCGCGAGTTCGTGGCACTGGCAGGAGTGATCGCTGATCGCTGGAACGCGAGTCGTGCTTGCCAGTTCGTTGAACTCCAATCTGCAGCACGTGCGTTTCCCAGTCGCTACGTCGCGGCGGTTGACCGAGCTCTACATCGCTTCAGACGCCGCAGGACGGCGGCGGATCGAGTCGCGCCGCATGTGAGCAGTGTGGGATTGCAATCCAGCGACCGAAGTGTCCATCCTCGACCAGCATCCATTGGATGGGTTCACTGCACGGCCGCGAATATTTCGGGGAGAAAGAAAACTTTCTCTCGACGGAGTCGATTGTATTGGGATTCAGTATACCGCACAGCACTATCAGCGCGAAAATGTCTCTTGGCAAAGGAATCGCTTGGTGGATGAAAGGAGCGATAGATAGGCACGCGTTGAGAAGTCAAATTTTCTCGATGCGATCTTTCTGGACGGAGGAAGCACAGCCACACGCGCGCAGCCCGAAATGACGCGCGCCTGCCTCGACGACCGGCCGCATGGCGACCTGTGATTCTCTTCGTCCGCACGGACAGCCAAGAGCGGCGGCGCCTTGTTGTTTGGTTGTTTGCGAGAGAGAGCTCGATGCGCCAATCAGCGCGCGGCTGGTCGATGATTGGCATCAACTCGATAGTCCATCGCCTCAATTTGCACACAGTGGAATATATGTGCAACCGCGATGTATAATTAGTCTTCTCCATCAACCATTCAGATTTCCAATAAAGCTGTTCGGTACAGAATCCATTCCCCAAGGTAATTCCTCCTCAAGGGTACGGAATCGGTAGTTTACCTGCGTGTTGGCTTGCTCGGCGACAGCGCGCGCCTCATTCCGCTTCCTGCCTGGGGGAGCCTTTCTACTCTCTCGCGGCGAGCGTTGGACTGCCGCGCGACCGGCCGATCCGATCGAGCGACTCGGAGCGACGACGCCACCGCGCGCGCCGTCGACAAGCCGACGACGACCGCCGCACCGGCCGAGAGGAGACGGGGAGGAGGGGGAGGAGCCGCCGCCGGGTCGCGGATGGCGCTGCCGCCGCTGGCGAGCGCGGCGGTCGTCTGCCGCGCGCACGCGCCGGTGGCCGCGCTGGCGCACGTCGTCGGCGCCATCAGCGACTTCCTAGACTGCTCCGCGCGCTGGAGCGTGCCCCGCGCGAGCGCGCGCCCGGCGCCCGGCGCGCTGTTCCTGCTGGAGCGGCTGGCACTCCGCGCGGCCGCGGGCCAGCGGCGCGAGCCGGAGGACCCGTTCTACCGGCAGTGGCAGTTCACGCTCGGCATGGCGGCGGCGGCGGCGCGCGGAGACGTCCGCGTCATGCAGTGGCTGGCCGAGCACTTCGCGGGCTGCCGCGTGACCAAGGCGGTCGAGGAGGCGGCCAAGCACGGCCAGCTGCGCGCGCTCCAGTGGCTGCACGCGCGCAGCGTCGGCGTCGGCGACGAGGCGCAGACGGCGACGGCGACGGTGGCGGCGACCGGTAGCGACGGAGCGCGCCGACTGGACGTGTTCTGGGGCGCCAAGGAGCTGTACTACGCCGGCAAGCACGCGCACCTGGAGGTGGTCGCGTGGCTGCAGCAGCACACGTCGCCGCCGCCCACCCACATGTTCTTCGTGACGCTCGAGGAGGCGGCGCGCGCCGGCAACCTACCCATGGTCAAGTGGCTCTGCGAGGTCCGAGGCGAGTGGTCGCCCTACGCGGCCGTGCTGGCCGCCGCCGGCGGGCACCTGGACGTGCTCAAGTGGCTGCGGCGCAACCTCTTCAGCTCGTGCCCGTCCATCCCGATGGCCGACGCGGCGGCCAACGGGCATCTCCACGTCGTGCGCTGGCTGCACGACAACTCGGCGTACTGCGGCACGGCCGGCATGAATAGGGCCGCGGCCAACGGGCACCTGGACGTCGTGCAGTGGCTGCACGCCCACCGGGCAGAGGGCTGCACGAGCGACGCCATGGACCAGGCGGCGGCCAACGGGCACCTCGAGATCGTCCGGTGGCTGCACGCCCACCGGGCAGAGGGCTGCTCGGCCGACGCGATGAACCTGGCGGCTCAGCACGGCCACCTCGAAGTCGTGCAGTGGCTGCACGCCCACCGAGACGAAGGCTGCTCCACGCGCGCGATGGACTACGCGGCCTGGCGCGGCCACTTGCGCGTCGTCAAGTGGCTGCATGCCAACCGGAGCGAGGGCTGCACGCCCGCAGCGATGGACTGGGCGGCCGGCGCGGGCCACCTCGAGATCGTGCAGTGGCTGCACGCCCGCCGCGCTGAGGGTTGCACGCGCGGCGCCATGAACCTGGCTGCACGCAACGGACACCTGGACGTCGTGCAGTGGCTGCACGCTCACCGGGGCGAGGGCTGCTCGACGGACGCCATGGACGGCGCGGCCGCCAACGGTCACCTTGACATCGTCCAGTGGCTGCACGCCCACCGGAGTGAAGGCTGCACGGCCGGCGCGATGGACCGCGCCGCCGGTGGCGGCCACCTGCGCGTCGTGCGCTGGCTGCACGAGCATCGGACCGAGGGGTGCACGCGGCGGGCCATGGACGACGCGGCGGCGCGCGGCCACCTCGACGTAGTGCGCTGGCTGCACGCGAGCCGGCGCGAGGGCTGCAGCGCGGCCGCGATGGACGGTGCGGCGGCCGGCGGGCACTTCGAGACCATGCTGTTCCTGCGCGCCGAGCGGTTCGAGGGCTGCTCTCCGCGCGCGTTCGTGAACGCGACGAGCGCCGGGGAGCTCGAGATCCTGCAGTGGCTCTTCCACCACTACAGCGAGCGCTTCGGCGGCGACCGCCTGCGGCTCTTCGCGCTTGGCAAGTTCTACGTCTCGGACTGGCTCAAGCGCGAGGCTGGCCTCGATGACGACGACGAGTACGACGACGACGCCGACCGCGCGCGCTGGCTCGGGGCCAACCGGCGCGGCGCGAGCGATCGGCGGGCGGTAGGATAGCGGCCTGCGCGGCCAGTATTTATCGGCGGCAACACGCTCGACCCGACGCCGCGTGAGGCGCTCGCGCGCGGCACACGCGCAGCCTTTGCGTCCTAGTCGAGCACTCACACGTCGCAGATCCGCTCCAGCCGTCGCCGCCGCTGCCGCCACTGCCGCCACTGCCGCCGCTGCCGTGGCGTGCGATACTTGGCCGCGGCCGGGACATGAGTCCAGCCGGCGCCGCAGCCGTCGGAAGCGGCGTCCTCGGCCGCAGACCGCGCTGCTCGGCGTGCCATGAGGCGGCGGCCGCTGCAACGGCTGGGCCAGACCAGAGCTGGCAGCGCGGGGTGTTTACGGACAGAGGCGAAAGGTCCGACCAACGGAGCTGGCGCGGCAGCAGACGGGGCGGGCCGTGCGCTCGAAGAGACACCGGATCGCTCTTGCTGGCACTCCCTGCGGAAACCTGATATGCGCGCTATGAAATACCTGATTTACTTGATGAACGTAAAGGAAGTACCTTCAAGGTTCTATACCAGCTGTGCCAAAATGCTGATTAAAATATGGTGTCGTCGGTCGAGCTCGTCGGTGGCAAGCTGGCGTGATTCGGATTGGTTGGGAAAATCCACCGCGTTGCGATCTGCGGCGAGAGGATCCCGCGCTATCTCGAGGCCGCCAGGACCGTGCATCTCGAGCCATCCGGGCGATCCCGCCCTAGCACGCTGTGTTGCAAGGCCACGGCAGGGTCGGCCTCCTGGAGGCGTCGCGCTTCGCTCCGGCCGGAGGTTTGGGAGCCCCAGACGCGCGCGCCGCGCTTGGTCGGTAGGTTGCTTTCCGCACCACTGACTCAATTCAGTTTGTGTCAAACTTCTAGCACCGTCGTCTCGTCGTTTCGTTCGCCAGCCAGACTGTCTACTGCCCCAAACGACCGCTGCGTCTTCGGTTCAGTATGACTTCGCCAGGGTCGCGCTCGCTCACCCACACGCTCGTGCGGACTGGTCGTTCACCCAGGCCATATGGCGGCTGGCGCAAACCCCATCCGGGTGCGGTGGCCTCCGAAACCCCTTGTGCTCAGTATGCTCCCTCGGCTGGTCCCCTACGTGCGCCACCAGCTGGCGCTTGGACTGTATGGCGCCAAGTATGCCGGAAAGACGGTTCGCGCTCTGATCCCCGCTGACCTGTCGCCGGATCCTGCGGCACGGGAGTCAGACCACCCATAGTGGCCGGCATATCTCCACAGTGACCGGGCGGAGGCGACGGCATCGCTCGCATCCCGCGGGCACCTCACACTCGAATCCGCCGCGCACGCCGCAGACCTCCGCCCGCGCTCCATCCGATCCCTCCCGCAGCAGCAGTCAGCAATCGCAACATGGTCTCTGCCAAGTACGCGCCGCTCGCTCTGGCCGCCGCCGTGCTCGCCATCGGCGTGGATGCTGGCGCGCTGTCCACGGGCATCTGCTACGCGCCGTGGCACCACACGTCGGTGGACTCGTCGGTCATCGCGAGCGACTTCTCCATCGTCGGCACCTACTTCCAGCGCATCCGCACGTTCCAGACGCTCTTCAGCGACGTGAACGCTATCGAGGCGGCCTCTTCAGCCGGCCTCAAGATCGCCGCGGGCGTGCAGCTGACGGACTCGAGCCTGATTCAGAGCGAGATCGACGCCGTCTGCTCGGCCGTCGAGTCGTACGCTGACGCGATCGAGGCCGTGTACGTGGGCAACGAGGACCTGATCAACGCGGACGGGTCGTTCGGTTCCTTCTCGGCCGACACGCTCATCGGTTACATCCAGCAGGTGCAGTCGTGCGTGTCGAGCTACGGCATCCCGGTCGGCACGGTGCAGCGCATCAACGAGTGGCTCGAGACGGACAACGCGGCGTCACTCTACGACGCGTGCGACATCATTGGCGTCAACATCTACCCGTTCTTCACCAACGGTGATGACAGCGCCGTGACGAAGCTCGAGACGCAGTACCAGCAGATGCTCGAGGCCGGCTACGACTCGTCCATCATGCATGTGACGGAGACGGGCTGGCCGTACGAGGGCTCTGACTACGAGGGCAACACGCCGTCGTACGACGGCATGCAGCAGTACCTGGACGACTTCGTCACCTGGTCGGAGAGCTACGGCAACTCGTACTACTTCATGATGTTTGATACCACCACGAGCTACTCGGGCGAGGACTACGAGACGCACTTCGGCCTCTTCGGCTCGGACTGCACCACGCAGCACGTGACCATCCCGTCGGGCAACGGCACCACGACGTCGACGACGGACGACTACTCGACTGACACGGACGACACCGACGCCTCGACTTCGACGGACGAGACGGAGACGACTGAGACGACGGACGCGCCGACCGAGACGACCGAGACGACGGACGCGCCGGCCGAGTCGACCTCGACGGACGAGGATGCCGCCGCCACGGAGACGACGGACGCACCGGCTGCTACCCCGGCTGCCACGACTGCGGACGACTCGGCCTCGACCACGGAGGAGGCGACCACTGCCGAGACGACCGAGACGACGGACGCGCCGGCCGCGACGGACGCGCCGGCCGCCACCCCTGCCGCCACGTCGACTGCCACTGGAAGCAGCAAGAACTGCAAGATGTGAGCGCTTATTGGCGCCAACGCGCGCGGGCGCGTCCTTGTCCTAGACGTCTAGCTGTTCGGCTCTGAGAGAGTGCGTCTACCCGTGCATGTCCCCTCTCCACCGCGCGCCGCTGCCGGTTTTTGCCTTGCAACACGAGCACTGGAGTTCTGGAGTAGACAGGCGTCACCTCGAAGAAGAGATCCGCATTGTACCATGCCGCGCGCGTGTTGCTCTTTCTCGGTAGATCCTCCTGCGTTCCATGTCCTTCCTATCCATCAACCGCTCGCGGCCTCTCTCCAGAGCTCTCTAGCTTCTCACAAGTCACAGCGTCACACGTCGCATGCTTGAGCTCTTCGTCTGTGCCCTCACGTCACAGAAACTGTTCAGCTAGTATTCATGGTGGCGTTCGCTACTGCTGCTATTACTTTCATCACTCGCTCGCTGGGTTCGTCCCACTACTTTACATGCTCGTGGCGCGCTCATAGTACTGCAGACTGGGCCGGCCGAAGACCGAGTGCTGAGAGGCGTGGCGCGCCAGCGGGCGCTGCTGCTGGTACTCCTGCTGCTGTGCCAAGCGCCGCATGAACGCCACGCTGTTCACGCGCTCGCGCGCCGGACCCGCGCCTGCGGCGGCCGAGAAGGAGCCGTGCGTGCCAAACGAAGCAGTCCCGGCCGTGCGCTTGCGCAGCGTGGCCGAGAACTGCTTGCGGCGGCCGGCGAGCACCTCGGGCAATACCTGGAAGACCTCGAGCTTGGCGTTGATCTGCGGGATGGCGTACTCGCCCACGAGCTCCACGACGCTCTCGATCGACAGCAGATCCGCGTACATGAAGAGCCACTCGGCCACGCGCTTCGTGATGAGGATCTGCCCGCCGTCGCCCAGGTCGCCCACCTCGTTCGCGATCACCTCGGCCGCGCCAGTGTACGTCATCTTGCCAGTCACAGCGTGCACGTCCACAACCAGCGGCCCGTCCGCCTCGACTGCGTCGTGGATCCCCATACGCACGCGCAGGCCGTTGAAGATCAACCGGTGTCCCGCGCGGTGCTTGCGCGTGGCTGGCAGCGCGTGGTGCAGCTCCTTGGGCCAATTGGCGACCAGCAGCTGCAACTGCACGTCCAGACAGTACTCGACGGCCTCGCGCACCGTGTGGAACGCGAGCTGGAAGGCGTCGCCCGCTGTCGTGATCTCGTACCCGCGGTACTTGGTCAGCAGCGAGCGCAATATGTTGTCGTGCAGCTCTGTCGCGCGCTGCATCATCGTGCCATCGCCAATGCCCCAGAGCGCGCTCGACGACTCAATGTCCGTGAACACGAACACCGGGTTCACCATCGGCGGCTCGACCAGCTCGTGCGCCAGCGTATCCCTCGGCGTCGCCAGCTCGCCGCCCGCCTGCATCAGCTGCGCCTGCATCTGCGCCTCGATGTCGTCCGGGATGCACAGGTGGCACGCCTGCAGCACGCACACCTGGCTGCACAGTGTCGTAACCGCCAGTGCGAGGCCCGTCAGGCTGTAGATGACCGAGGACACGCTGATGAAGCTGATTAGCGTGCCCTCCTTGTCCGGCACCGCGTACATGACGACCGACACGAGCTGGTACTGCAGCGAGAAGAGCACGTACACGGCCCTGCAGTACGAGGAGAGTCCGCGTTAGAACCGAACGGCCGGCGGCCGAGGGGGCCGAGGCAGGACGTACATGATGCGGGTGAGTCGCTGGTAGATGGGCGACGTAACGAACTGCCCGCGTACGTTCTCGTACTTGCGGCCGCCGATGCGCAGACGTAGGATGAGCCAGAGCATGTAGAAAAAGCTGAAGAACTGGATGAAGTAGATGCTGAGCAGGCAGCGCTGCGTGGCCGTCGTGTATCCGCCGTAGACGGCCGAGAGAACCGTCTCGAGCGCTGCGTAGGCGCCGATGAGCGCGTGGACGCCACCAGAGTAGGCGCGGATCTGGCGCTTCTCCTTCTCCGGCCCGCGGTCCATCGACTTGGTCGCCAGGTTGGCAAGCTCGAACGCCAGCGGGAACATCCAGACCGCGACCGCGAAGAGCAGCGTGTCGCCGAGGCAGAGCAGCGCCGTGACGTACGGGTCGCTCGTCGAGCGGAAGTTGAGCACCGTGAAGATGCCCATGGTGCTGTAGCGCTGGTACACCGCGTCGACCGAGTCCTCGCCGACGCCGTCCGTGCTGCTGTCCACGGCCTGCTCTGGCGAAGAGCGCACATACACGAGGTACGCGAGGCGCGAGGTGTAGTAGGCGCAGAAGTAGCCGAAGAAGGCCACGAACAGCCAGCGCACGCTCGACACGTGCAGGTTCCAGTCGCGCCGCAGCCGCAGCGTCGTCACGCCCGTCGCCACCAGCGACAGCGCGATCGTGCACAGCGACACGGTCGCCCACACCATTTCGCGCGTCGCCGCCCGAGGCTCCGCGCCTCCGCCGTCGAGTCTGGCGCCTGGGGCGTCGGGGCGTCGGGGCGTCGGGGCGTCGGAGCTTGGGCCAACTGCAGATCGAGAGTGTGCGCAGACAGCGAGCGGGAAGCGCCGGCCGCGCGCAGAGACCGACTCGGAGCTGCCCGAGGCGCTCGCGCTCGCGCGGAGCTCGCGCCTGTCACGGAGGAATCGGCTTTGGTGGAGGGAGAGAAGCCAGGCGGCGTTTTCCGGAGGGTCGGCGCGCTCTGATTGGTCGAAAGAGGTAGGAATCAGCGCTCTCTGATTGGTCGAAAGGTGCGAAGGCTACGTTGCACTGGACGCTTTACACTCGCCTTCCCGCTGGGATGGTGCGATGCTCAAGCACGCGGCCAGCCTCCCGAGCGGCGGGATGCCGCCGATCGACCGCGTTCGCCTCCCTTCGCTGCGCTTCCGAGTCCACTGACAGGGCGTCGACGGCCGGGGTCCGCCGTATTTCTCCAGCGCTTGCGGCCGGACGCAGCGTCCTTTGCACACACCGCGTAAACGACAGCGTCAACAACCTCCCACCGTCATCAACGCCTTCGGCGGACACCGCGCCATGAGTGGAATGGCCCGCGACCACGACGCGTTTGTGATAGCGTGGCTCTGCGGCCGCTTTGCTGGGTCGCAGCGGGCGTGGAGCCGTCAGCTGCAACCGCTCGCTGCTGCCGTGGCCGTCGTATTTCAAGCCGGTCCATTCGTGGCTGCACACCTCTCCAATCCGAGCGAGCACAAGAAGAGCTGCGTATTAGGACCTGGGCCGTCCGTAGCTCCCTATCCATGAAAACGCGCCAACGCACGAGCTCGTTGCGCGCGCGCGCGAAAGCCTCGCCGTTCGTTCACTCAGCATGTATATTCATCCCTTGGCGATGGTCGGGATCAGAGCGATTTGGTATACTCGGCGAGCTCCAAGAGACCGCCAAATATGGAGAGCGGCGGCGTGTGTGTCTGATAGCAGAAGCCCAGCGACTCGTAGAACGCGCGCGCCTGCGCGTTGTTGCCAGGCGTAGTCAGCTCGAGGCGCTCGTAGCCGTTGGCGCTTGCCCAGTCGTCCACGCGGGTCATGAGCGCGCGGCCGATGCCGAGGCGGTGGTGCTTGGCGCACACGAACACGCTGCGGACCTCGCCCTCGCCCGCGGCCTTGCGCTCGAGCCCGGCCATCCCGACGATGGTCTCGCCTTGCTGCGCTCCGGTCGGGTCGGACGCCACGGCGACCCAGAAGTTGCCGCCCGGCGCAATGTACACGCCAGGGATGTCGCCCATGTCGGTCTCCACGCGCTTCTGCACGTACTCGCGCCACGGGCGGTGCACTGGGTCCGCCGGGTCGGCGAACTTCAAGAGGATGACTTCGCGGAAGAGCTGGACGATGCGCTCGCTGTCTCCGGCAGCGAACTCGCGCACGGAGATGGTCGGCGCGGCGGCCGGTGGCGCTGGCGTGTAGGCGGACTGGGTCATGGCGTGGTGAGAGAAGTGCGTATTGAGAAGTGGCCGTCATCGCCGCTGGCGCGCTGGCCGCCGCTTCAGCTGTCGCATGGCCCAAGCAGCGGCCGGCGACGGCGGCCGCTCCATCAGTCAGTTCGTCGCATCATGCCGCGCGCGCGGGCAGGCGGCAGCAGCATGCGCATGCACTCTTCGTGATTCGATGAGCAGGCTGATGGGACGGCCGGGCGGACGGCCAGGCGAGTCGTCGGATCCGGACGCGGAGTGACTTGATGCGATGAGCTCGGCGATTGGACGAGTCGGTGAGTGAATTCAGAGGAGGGAGATGAGCGAGAGGGAGCTAATTCGAGGTTTAAACGGAGCTAAAAGGTACATATCATGCAGCTAATCCCGCGCTTGGCGTGCGGAATACCATTGAGCAATGCGAGAAGCTCCTCCATTAACACGAGCGTTTCCACGTGTCAATTCCTCTGTTAGGCGCCGTAAAACGTACTCAGGCCCTACTCGTCGAGCTGCTTGACGAACGTGGCGAGCTCGTAGTACGGCGGGTCGTGGAAGAGCGTTGGCGTCGGCGTCCGCGGCTGGTGCTCGAAGCCGAGCGCGCGGTAGAAGCCGGTGGACCGCGCGCTCTTGGCGCCTGTGTCGAGCACGAGCCGACGCAGCCCGTGGGCTCGGGCCCAGCGCTCGAGGTGCGCCATGAGCGCGCGACCGACGCCCCGGCGGTGGAAGCGCGCGTCCACCGACACGCGCTTGACCTCTCCCTCGCCCATTGGCCTGCGCAGCAGCGCGACCATGCCGACGACCTCGTCGCCGTCCGCGGTGGCGACCCAGAAGTTGCCGCCGGGCGCCATGTACGTCTCGTGGATGGCCGCCAGGTCCTGCGCGAGCGCGCGGCGCGCAATGTCGCGCCAGCGGTGGTGCTGTGCCGCGTCGTCGTCCAGCAGCAAGGAGCCTTCGACGAAGATGCGCGCCACGGCCGGCAGGTCCTCCGGCCGGAACTCGCGCACCGCCACGCCCTCGCGCTGCTTGTCCGGCATCTCTGCAGCAGTCGCTCTCTTGGCTCGACAAGTAGCAGTGGGCCGTTGCGATCCGATTGGAGACTGTCGATTGCCGGACGGACGGACGCTGGAAGGCTGGGAGTGAGACACCAAGCCGAAGTGAGCCGCGCACTCATCTCCCTCGGCGCACAGCCGCATACACTCGCGGATGGCGGGCGGCGGGCCACCGGCGTCACCGGCGTCACCGGCAGCGCTTGAGCGCGCGCGTCCTCGCGGTTTGGGGACGCCTCGGACGCCAATGCGTCCAGCGGCCGAAGGTCTCGAAGATCTCGCGCACGACAGCCGCGGGCGGCACGAAGGCCAGGATGAGCGCGAACACGGCGTCGGGCACGCCAAGGATCGGGTGCGCGGCCCGCGGTCGGCCGCTGCAGCCGGCCGCGCCGGCCGTCGACTCTCCGTGCTCGGCCAGGCAGAGGCACGCGTGCTCGGGCGAGCCGCGCAGCAGGCGCGCGCGCGCCATGACGAGCAGCCGCACGTGGCTCCAGGCCACGTCGCGGCGGAACTGGTCGCCCAACGCCACCACGAACTGCGCGGCCTCGCGCAGGCTGCGCGCGCGCGCCTCGCGCCGCTGGCGCGCCGGCGACGACTCGGAGGACGACGAGAGCGACTCGGACGAGCCGGAAGAGGTCTCGGCCTCCGCGGTGGCAGCAGCGGCCACGGCGTCGGCTCCAGCGGCGGGGTCGGCCGCCGAGACGACGACGAGCCAGTAGGCGGCGGCGAGGCCGCTCGCGCGGTGGTTGAGCTCGTCGAGGCGCGCGAGCACGGCGGGCGCGCCGGCGAACACGGCGGCCTCGACGCAGTGCAGGAACGAGAGCAGCTCCGGCTGCGCGTGGTGGTCCGCGTCGCGCGTCGCGTCTCGGATGCGCGCGGCCGAGGGGACTCCGGCAGCCGTGGCCGCGCGCGCGACGGCGGCGTGGCGCGCGACGTCGAGCGCCCACTCCTCGTCCGCGGAGGATACGGCCGCGTGCAGCGCGCGCAGCGGCAGCGCGGCATCGCCCTCGTTGTGCTCCACGACGGTGTCGAGCAGGCGCAGCGCGTCGCCGCCGCGCGCGTGCTGACAGGCCCACTCGAGCGCCTCGTGGTCCAGGTCTCGCCAGTGCGCGCAGCCGTCGGCGGCGCTCTGGCGGTGGCGGCAGCCGGCAAAGTGCTGGCCGCGCTGGTGGTAGAACCACGCGAGCATGGCGTCGGTCACGGACGCCTCGAGCTCGCGCTCGCGCGCGTACACGAGCAGGTTGCGGCCGTCCGGCTCGCGCTGCCAGCGGCAGCCGGCGCGGAAGAGCATGTCGAGCATGGCCACGGCCTGACGCGGCTCGCTCGGGTCCGCATACTTGACGGCGAGCGCCAGTAGCGAGCTGCCGTGCGCGTCGCGCACCTGGTCCGGCGGCTGGTGCAGCGCCTCGAGCGCGCGCGCGATCTCCGCGACGTCGTAGCGCCAGAACCCGTCGGCCCAGTTCATGGCGCCAATGCCCGAGTGCGCGCCGCTGAGGGCTCGACGAGGGAGCCGCGAGCCGCCGGCCGCGGTCCGCGGAGCGAGGGGCCATGGCATCAGCGGCGGCGGCCGCCACCACGGCGGGCGCCGAAGGGGCAGACGTTGCCGCGAGCGCCGGCAGCGTCTGCCCTCGTGCTGGGCTTTGTATGGAGCCAAGTCTTTGGGCGACCCATCTCCAAAGCACCTCGGGACACTAACCCAAGGGATGCGCTCGGCGACGTGCAAGAGGAGGGGCGACGTCTTCCCCGCCGCGTCTCGCACGGCGCGAGCGGCGACAGTCCGCGGGTTCTCGCCGCGTTCCCTCCGGTCAACCAGGCGGGTCTTCCCTCCCTTCGTGGAGCTCGTTGCACACACACACACACACGCCAGTCATTTGCTGGCGGCGTCGTCGGCCTGCTCGGCAGGTGGTAGTCCATTTGGATCTATGTATGCAGGGCATCAATATATGAGAGCGTATTCTTGTATATTCGGGATGATTGATGCATTCGAATGCTGGCGGATATTATAATACAGAGGTGGTAGAATCAGCGCGATCATCTTGGCTGAGACGTGAGACTTTTTGTGCCACCAGCAGGCATCCGGTCGGCGCGCGCTATAAATGCTGCCGCGTCTTGCCGCAACTGCAGCAGCAGCAGCAGCAGCAGCAGCCGTACGGAGTGCAGCACGACGCAGCGTCAGCACGGAATCCCATCCACTAAAGTTCGGTGTGTCGTGCTCGGAAGTCTAGGTGCCGTGACAGCAGTCGCATTCCCATGTCACCTTTTGTTGTCGCCCCCGCTGGATGGATGGTGGGGGGAGTCATCATGCGGAGATGACGATAAAGACGCTCGCTCAACTGCACGTCACAACAAAGGATTGCACGCTCGGACATTTCCCGATGGCTACGCTGGGATGATGACTTCCTCACGTTATTCCAACGTTTTGACCAAAGCCGCAGCGGGAAGAACAGTGGAGCCATTGGGAACAGCACTAATCAAGTTGACTCGAAAACGGATATGGAATGTAGGTATGTAGTTGTGAATGCTGTCACAGTTCTCTATCCAAATTGGCAAACATTCCTATCTGGAATGCATGCGCGCAAACTGTTGGGGCAGTCGCTTCCATGCGCCGCTCGCGAGTCGATCCGTATGTCAGAACAAACAGCGGTGGCGGCGACAACATTTGTGCCAGTGGACAACGAACCCTTGCATGCCGAGTGCTGGCGCAGTGCGAACGTAAGGCTCGTGTGCGTGCAGTTCCCACCACACACGCACAGTCTATGTTGTCTAAACGTCCACTTCAACACCTACATCGTCGTGACGCCGCTCCAAGTGACGAAGTAGTCGCTCGGCAGCGCATCAGCGCAGCGAACCAAGGCACACAGAAAGGATTTCTGCCGCGACCACACCGCTGACGACCTCGTGCACACCGATGGGATGACTGAGCTTCCGACGTTCATCATGCTCGTGCAGCTGCTCAAGCCCAAGGCGGTCGTGCGATCGCACGTAGACCTGCCGCGGCACTCGGGCGATGGCATCGAGCTTCTCCACGACTCTATCGAATGCAAAATATATCGGTTGACGTCCTCGAAAGGCGCCGTGTGCGACTACAACTTGGTAGGAGAGCTCAGGCTGGAGTTGGCCATTAACTGCGTTCTCGTGGCTGTGGACACCTATTCCGTGCACCTTGCGACCGAGAGCATGACTGACCACACCGCTTTGGCTCTCTATTAGAAGCTGCAGACACGTATGCTCCGCATTGGTGGCGACATCGCGCTCCGCGTCGTCGCGGTCGTGACAGCGCTCGTGGACGCATTTGGTGGACAATTCGTCCCATTTGAAGAATGTTGAGCGGGTAGATGCGATTGAGTGCCGTTGGGTGTTGCTAATTACGATGGATGTGCAGTCATTCAGCAAGAGCGGTCACTTTCTTGCAGCGTTGTTCAATTGCTTCAATCGGCGAATTCTTGCCACAAGAGTATGGTTCCCTCCAAAACTCCAACACGCGGTCTGTGACGTGCTCAGTCTCGCCGTGCTGCCAGAGTCCAACCTTGAGCTGCGCGATGTGCTCTTTCCAGTGAAACGAAAATACAATTTGTATTGGATTGGTCTCAAATTTTCGACCAATAAATGATTGATGTATTGATCGATTGCACATCAATTTGATGCGCTACACCACCCGCTGCCTCTTGCTCGAACGAAGACGATACATCGACGCC
>JAADYC010000708.1:0-14786 GCA_023338135.1 Phytopythium kandeliae | reverse complement strand
GTTCGACGGGACTAACTCGGACCTGGCGCAGCAGTTCTACCGACGCTACCTCGCCGGCGATACTGCTGATCAGCTTGCCTTCTCGGATGCCGACTTGCCAACGATCGTGACGTCTCGGTTGTCGGACGCCGGCATCGACAGTTTTGAGGCGTTGCCGGGTCTCGCCCAGCGCACACTGCTGTGGGACTCTGGTTTGGGAATTGATCCGGATGGGACGCTCAGGCAGATCTACCCGCTCGACGACTGGTCCATGGCGAGCCTCGCCGTTCCCCTCTACGACTTTGAGTATAGTGGATGTGTAAAGCTGGAATGTGAACAACTCGATGATGAGAAGATATACAGCAACATGTACTGCAACGGCGATCAGATGCTGACGGTGGCGCGATGTGTAGTTGAAGACTACGCTGGACGTCCGAACAAGGGTACGGCGATGTGGTCCACGGGTGGCAGCGACGAGATGATCCCGGAGCTACGACTTCTGGAACACAAGTGGAGTGATGAGAATCAAACATACCTCGTTTACGCGCTCCACACGATGACAAGAAATGAAGAACCGGCGTACGGAGAATGTCCTGCCGGCGGCTACGGTTCAGTGGTCGTCCCATGCCACCCATTCAGCACGTACACGGGTTCATCAAAGCTGAAGAAACCCCAAGCTACTGCGTGGGTAACAAACTGGTTGCAGCAATTACAGAATATGTCAAATAGCGGCTCAGACTTCAACTCCAACCCAAGCAGCGAATCGTCCACGCCTGACGGTCCGAACTCAGAAACCAGCATCTACATCTGGGTTGCCATCGGCGCTGGTGCATTCCTCCTCCTCGTCATCGGCATCACTGTCTGGTACTGCATCTCCCTCAATCAGCACAAGGCGACTCGCAACAAATTGGACTCTCCGACAGAAAACAACGGTAGGGGAGAGTACTATGACGGCGCTGTGGGCGGAGCCGGACAAGGCGGCAACTTTGGGTATGGTCCGGGGAGCCACTATCAGCCGTACAACCACCTCGCAACACCTCAGTACAATGACAGCGTGGACTCTGGTCGTCGCACGGCCTCAGCGGGAGATGACGATTCATCAAACCGACGGGTCTCAGCGGCACATACCTCCACCAGGTTGCCCTTCAATGCCAATGATATTGAAAGCGGCAGGTCAGACAACGAAGTAGTCAAGATGTTGCGCAACGACCCGATTCTCGGAAGCAAGAGACTGCCGTTCGAGAACATCCGATTCAAGCGATTACTGAGCAAAGGCGGGTTCGGAGAAGTCTGGGCTTGCGACTACGTGCCAGCACTCGGCCACTCCCAGGAAGTTGCTGTCAAGCGCTTGATCCAGGACAGACAGCACAAGTTTGACGAGATCCAGGAGTTCGCCAACGAGATCCAACTGTCGGCGACCCTGAGACACCCGAACGTGGTCGAGATGATCGGTGTCGCGTGGAGCACGCTCGACAATCTCGTGCTCGTGATGGAGTACATCGAAATGGGTGATCTGCAAAACTATCTGAAGAAGCAGGGAGACTTGCTTTCCTGGGCGAGAGACAAGATCCACATTGCCATCGGTATCGCTCGAGCGCTCGAGTACCTGCACAGTCTCCAACCGGCACTCATCCACCGCGACATCAAGTCCAAGAATGTACTGCTGACGCGCGAACTCCTCCCCAAGGTGGTCGACTTTGGTGTGACACGTCGTCGCATCGAGGAAACCATGACGGCCGCCATCGGAACGCCGTTCTGGACGGCACCGGAGGTGTTGACAGGCCAGCGATACACCGAGAAGTCGGACATTTATTCGTTCGGCGTGTTGTTGTCTGAACTAGACACGAATCAGTTGCCGTACTACGACGCTGTGGGTCCAAGCGGGTTCAAGCTCATGCAGTTTCAGATATTGACTGGCGTGATGAATGGGGTGCTCCGTCCGAGTTTAACTGATACCTGTCCGCTGCGCGTTCGGAATCTGGTCGTTGCGTGCCTTGAGCATGACTCGGAGAAGAGACCCTCGGCTCGTGAACTCGTTGGAATCCTAGGGGACTAAGTACGAGAGCTTGTTGCGCTTTGGATCTCTTTTAGTCTTGCGACTGCTTCTTTCTATTAAGGGGAAGACTGATGACGATCCAATAGCTGGCAATTATCAAGAAGGGATAATTCTTGAGAATTCGCGGTTGGCGGTCCTTCATCGATTATCTCCCCGTCAGCGACCTGCGGTGTTGTCTGATCAAGCACGGAAAATTGATGGTGGGCGAGACACAAGGCCCCCATCATCAGTATCGCGAGAGCGCTCGAATATCTGCACTCCCGTGAACCAGCACCGACCCACCACGACCTCAAGTTGAAGGACGTGTTGTTGACGCGTTTGCTGGACCGTCAGCTCATCGACTTTGGCGTGAATTGTAAGGTCGGTGGCGCTTGAAAAGCAGGGGGATAAGCTGTTCACGTTCACTGAAACGGCACTTGGAGGATATGCACTGCACCGGGACCTCGAGAAGATGCTTGACGCGAAGATGTAGCGCGTGAACAAGGATGCTCGGGGGTGGAGAGATAGGTGCTGGGAGTTGCTGACTGTGAGAAACACCTTCATACATCGCATATCAGACTGGAGATGGACGTTCTTGTGCGCCCACATCTACTCGAGGTATAGCGCACGAAAACGTGCTGTCACTGCTTAATACACGAAGGATCATTTCACGGTACTTCGAGAATCAGACAGGGTCAGTCGCGCGATGCAATGTAGAGTACTGATTGAGGCAATGAAGGTGGTCCGAACCAAGGGCCTTAGATGGATGATACGCTCGCGTCAGAGTAATAGAATTGAATATACAGCGAGAGGCAGTCTACTGAGCTCTCAGCACTTCGACTGATAGACACTTTTGGATCGATCGAAGATGAGAACTCATCCAACTCAAATCTGCGTTGCGCACATGGTGAAATTCACAAATCTTAATGTCGTCATGGATACTTCGCTCGATACCAGCCATCTGTAAGCATTCCCATGCCGAACTGACATTTTCAGAATTATTACTTTGCATGGAGGAATGCACAATCTCGCTAATGCAACAAGTGTGTAGCATTGCGGAAATGAGCATTGCGTGTGAGGCTAATGATGAATGCTGCCGTGCCCCCCACATGTACTTGAGACATAGCGCATGGAGACGTACTGCCAGGGCTCCGTGCGCGAAGGCCGATTCCACGCTACTCGGAAACTCAAGGTCGAAAGTCAGTCAGACTTTCACATTTTTGCCGAACACAAACAAAAAATGAAAAGAACTTCGAGTTTGACCTCTGACTTTCGTAACATCTCGAAAACAAGCATTGTATTCACTCCGCATGGATATCATAAGACAATGACTAGCATGGCAATTCATCGCAGTGCTTTCTCTCTAGGAGACTCAAGTTGCAGTAGCTATCATATGTCGTGTGTTACCAGTCACTCCACCACAAGTCTGCATTTCGCGTTAATTATAGTAGTTTCGGGAAAATTCAACTCTGCCTGAATAGTGCTATCATAATGCAAACCAGTGAAGTTCTTCGATCTGAATCGGACGCACTACAGAAAGAAAACAGAACTCGAGTGCCAGATACAAGAACATTCTTTTTAACGACATGAGCTTGATGTCATATGACAGGGCTATCGCCCATATATGACAGGTCTTGGACTGCTCATGCTTCCCATCAATGTCTAGCGTGGCTGACGCTTGGTGAGATGCACATGTAGATTTGTTTCCTGGTAAACTTTCGGATTGACTTATTGGAAGCCGCAGGATGGTAGCTATCGAATTCGCTGAAGCCAACAATTGATTCGACCTACATGCCGTTTACTACTGTTCGCCTCTACGTCCCTTTCCTCGATCTCGAGAATCTACCTGCGATCATTAGCAAGCCTGAGAAGAAAGTTAAATATCTCGATTTCTGCGCGCAATGGTTTTAGCAGCGTGCAGGTGTTGGTATCAAGTCGGACGGTACGCAGCACAATACGGCATTCGTCTTACAACTCTCTGGCTCGCTTACAAACGATAAATACGTTGTCCTGATGTCCTTTGCAGAGACGTCATCTGGTAGCTACGCCGCATCGATGTGACAACAGTTCCAGAGTTCATTTGATTCAGCTCCGCGGACTATTCAAACCGGAAGTTGCATCCATCATTTTAACGTTCGTATTGGTAGCCAGCAGGTTTTCGATCTCAACTCTGATTACGGCTTCACCTCGTTCTGCGCGGAATTCTCTAAATTAGGAGCGATAAATGGTGATCTTACAGAGCTGCTACAGAATGGACTCATTGATATGAAGACTTGGAGTCTCACAAACCAGGTTCTTGTTGCCGATATCTCTCGCATGCCTGAACGTGATGTCCCTCAGAGCATTCAAGTGATGGGGACCAACGCTTCGTGCCAGGGGGTTAATTTGCTTGTAGTTGTTGCTTTTGAAAATGAGCTGACATTCAACCGCCTGACTGGAGAATTCACAGAGTACACAGCTAGTTAGGCAAAAAATACATCCCTTTATACCGTGCAGGAGTAGTTTAGCCGATATTGGAATTGATGGTTGCATTATATTGTTATTAGTAATCCTCTTAGGGGGGATCAAACTAATATTATTATCAACAGGAGGCAATTCGCTAACATCAGCATATTCGATGTCCATCATTCTATATGATCTTGACGAAACCTTCTCGGAGACGGGTCATTTTATCGCAAAATGGACTTTCCCTCAACCATTGAATATATGCAGGGTCAACAGCACTGATTTGCTTCAGCGTCTTGTTTTGTATTTCCCAAAATCAAGGATGTATGAATCATCTCCATTGACGAATTTATTCGCGAGGAACTCCTTTAATTCAGGCTTTCCATTCATAATCATACTTTGGCTGGCTAACCATTGCATGTACCACGGGTCCTGCTGGAAGACCTGATCGAATGTCTTCCCTTTATGCTTGCCGAAGGTTCGCATGTTCGTCATTGTATGCATGCATCTATATGCATACCCAATATAATCCTCCACAGTCAAATGAATAGTTCGAATCAAAGAGAGTACAGTACAGTACCAGCATTAACTAAGAGACTTTCCATTCTATATCCGAGGTCATTCATTAAATAAAAGAGACCATTTATCCCATATGCGAGGTTTGCTATTAAATGAAGGAGACCCGTTGCTGCTGCTGAGGAGGACAGGATCAACGACCGAGCTATCATGTGAATTGGGTCTGACAGGTCCAGCCGACATATCGTCATGGTCCCTGCCCACAGCAGCAGTGAGCGAGCTATCATGTCGATTCCCATCCACGGTGGGAAACGCCACATCAAACCATGCTATCATGTAGTTTCCCACTGACAGTGGGGATCGACATATCAAATCACACGTAGTCCTTATTCTCGACATTACCAGAATCACTTTGTTTTTCTCTCAACACCACTTCGAGACGCGGCATAGCAAACACTTGCAACGCATCATAACATTTGAAATAGATGCTCTTCTGATCGCGAGTGCCGCACATACCCACGTTGTACGAGTTACCGCCTTCATCCTTGAAGAAAACAAGATCCTTGTCCTTGATGAATGGTGGTGCGAGTAGTAGTGTTTGTGCTGACGCATCGAACAAGTACAACAACTCTTCCTTGTTGATGAACGCACTGCCATTCTTGCGAATCATCTTATCGCCGACCACCACCATGTCAGCGACAATGGTGCCATACACATAATCTTGGCGGTTGCGATTGCCAATCAGCTGCAGCAGCGCGTCGAGATGCACGAGCATTTGCTTGGACTACCGTTAGCAGGGTGTCTGGGTCCATTGTTAGCAGGCCTTCATTCAGAATCGATGCATGAATCACGGGCCAACTACCGTGTGCAAATGCTCATTCAATCAAGCCGATTCATTTCCACCCCGGACGAGGTGCGAATGATTCGCCATCCACACCGACTGAGCAAAAGGCGGTGGGGCTCAACGCAGCGGAGCACCCGTCAAAAATGATATTTGAAAGCCGATCCTCTATTTCGAGCCATGATGATACCATTCAATATGCAAGGTTTTAAGTCACCGCGGGTGAAATGAAATGCTCTTCATATACAAGTATTCATTATGCATATCAATTAGTATAGGCTATTTAAAGTGAGTAGTGTCTCAAAGTGGAGGACCGAGTGAGCAGTCGTTGACGCGACCCTTGACGCGGGGATTTGTATTTGCCCCTTGTTTGATCCATCTGCACTGCGTGGTCGGTGCAGAAGGAAGAGGAAGAGAGAGGCACGAGACGACCTGCTTTTGAACTCTCCGTTCAGATGCCATTTTCAAATTCTCGCTCGAAATAAGCCAGCCAGGGTCCAGCATCTCCAAGTCAAGCATTCAGCTCAACTACGGAAAGCCCAGCAACGATACCACAAGCTACCACTCGTCGAGACGCATCGCGCGGCGGAGAACTTGCGATCAACCCAATGTTCCTCCACCTGTACATCAGGCAAGCGTGCTGGACTTCAATGCCTCAAGACAGTGAAGAACAGCATTGCCCCAGCATTCTGTTCGTCACACGAAGGTGAAGCACCTCCAATCGTTTTCTTCGAAGGACTTGAGGTCGAGGCATTACTTCTCTCCAACCTTCGATAGCTTTGGTGGGAGACGCTCGACTTGTTCCTGCAGCACAGTTAGACCCTCCTCAGTCAAAATCAACTTCGCGAGATCACCCAACAGATGGGTCAGTGCCATGTCGGCGCGTCCACGCGGCTTGTGATCGAACTGCTCGAGAATGAGTATGAAGAGAAGGCGATCGTGGCGCACGGTAACTACCGCGAACCGTACAGCGACCCCGACCTTTGAGTCTCCTCCCGATGGAGTTGGTAAGCAGCTCAGCGCAACCCTACCAATACATTTGACAACCTCCTCGAACGCTAACCCCACGATCATTGTATCGGGTATATCTATGGACTCTTGAATCATTCACTTGATACAATGAAGTCGAACGGAGTTGTCACTGGGTAGGAAGCACAGCACAACACCACATCCTACGAATCATCCGGATTGACTCGGGAGCCGACAGAGCTGGTGTAGCAATCAAATTTGCAAGAGGTTGGAACAATATACCCAAAACGAGTACGTAATGTTCCGGATATACTACTCACCTCCACGATTAACACATAGTCAATCATACCGTCTTCTCGGATGTTGAACTTGCGGTGTTCATTCTGCGAGTGGTACGATATGAAGTTGGCTTCTGCGGTGAACGCATCTTGAGCGGGATTGAAGCCTTCTATGGTCGTCAGCATCAACGATCGGTCCGACCTAAGTTCTATGAATGAGATCAAGCTTGTTCTCTCTGATATCAGGAGTAGCACTCAACCCAATTGTGTATCTGGAGAAACTCGGCAGAATATCTTGAGGAACTTTTTGGAGACGTACTTTTGCGACTCATCAAATATGGTGAGACCAACCGTCTTGAGTAGTTCATTCACACCTATCATCTGCTCGAGCTTTATGCATGTAAGTTTCTTGTCGACGTTGGACAGCGGCTTCTTCTCTTGGACGACAAAGGACTGCAGATCGGACACCGCATTGCTAATTCCTACAATAATATCTCCATCTGTCTTCTGCTTCCCGTATAGGATTCCAACTGCGGTTGTTGGAAGGTATTGGGCGAGCAGTGTGGTCCACTGATCAAGCAAGTGCGTGTTTAGCACCACCATGAGGATCTTCAGTTTCATTCGGTGGATGATGTTCTTCGCGCAGAAGCTCTTGCCGCTGCTCGCAGCAAGCTCCAGCGTCATGCCGTTAACCACACTGCTCTTGAAGTTATCGACGACGTGCTTGACAACGGCTTGCTGGTTGGGATTACTTCTGCTGATGTATTCGACCTGCGGGAGCTCCGGATGCATAGGGAGCTGCACATCGAGGACAGTTATCGGCGATAGCGCTGAAGGCGCGCTGCCGGGATTGCACACTAACGACCGCATAGCAAATCGCGGAGCCCCATGACTTTGAAGTCCTTGCATTTGATCAAGGTGTATAGCTTAGTCACTTGGGGGATCTTCGTGGTTCGATCCACTGTGCGAATGATGTATTTGCGCTGCAGCTTGAGCAGAAGCTCATTGCCATAAACTTGCGTGTACTCCGTCGCGCTGAAGGCATGGCTTGTTTCGCTGAGGATAGCTTTCATGACGCGTTAGGTGAGGTGTTACGCGCTATATTCAAGTCACGAGACATTATGTTCATTCAGTAGGAGCACTCTTGCTCTACTGTTTCATCATGGGCAAACTTCTCCAACTCACGGAGAACTGCATCCAAGCGAAGTCGGTCTTCGCGACGAAACGCGATCATCCGCTGCACCAGCGACCACTGAGCAGGCGTCATGGACTCGGGTTTCTCCATCTTGATCTCGCTGCGTCGAAGAAAGTCGAGAACTGTCTTGGAATCGTACCACTCGCTCCACGGAGTCGCACCTTTTACCGCCTCAATGATGCACATGCCCAACGAATACACGTCCGATTCGAACGACGGCTTCGTCACAGTTCCTGTCGCGTACTCTGGAGCACGCCGTTGCATTGTCCCCAATCGCTCGATCATCGGTCGTGAGCCAGTATCGAGAAAGCTCAGACCAAAGTCTGTCAACATTGCAGTGCCGTTGTAACTCACAACGATATTTTCGTCCCTAGGATCGCCGTGGATAACTCCCTTGATGTGAAGATAGTTCACTCCAGCCGCCACTTCTAGTAGTTTCCTCCATACAATCGGTTTCCCGTTTTCTCTGGTCGAGAGATACTCTCGCAGTGTTCCATTCGACGCGAAGTTAGAAACAGTGAAGTACGGCGGCTCGCGATGACTCGCTCCATAGAATAGCACCACATTCTTGTGGCGCAGCTTTAACCGCACTCTCATTTCTCGTCGAAACATCTTCATATCGTCTTGAGACTGGATTGCGATCTCTTTCACAACGACTTCTGTGTGAAACCACGTTCCGCGAGACACTTTCCCGAAACCTCCAGTCGCGAACAGGTGACGAGAACGGGCGATCGTTTCGGGTGTAATCAGCCAACTCGGGTTCTCTTCTTCTGGTTCGTCTTGAAAGGTAAACGCTTGTCTTCCCTTGTTGGAATATTCATCGATGAGATCCAAGATGCCGTGGAATCCCTTATTCCAAGCGATAGATTTCGCAGATACTCTTTGCTTGTCTGAATGAAGTGGTGGAGCCCCACGCTCTAGGAGCAGTTTTGCGATTGGTAGAAGCTTCTCTTCGTCGTCATTGCGCTGGAGTAAGACAATAAGCATTGAGTTCCCGTCGTCACCAATGAATTCTGCCGAGGTGCCCAGTTCAAGGAGAAGCTTTGCTTGATCAAACTTCTTATTTCGAATATGTTGCAGTAAGAGAGCCTCGGCGCTCGCGCCTTGCTCCATCAGATAGCACACCACATCCGCATGACCATACTGAGCAGCCACTATCAGCGCAGTCTTGCCGTCATTGTTCTCGGCATGTATGTCTGCGCCTTGCTGCACCAGATATTGCACGACATCGGCATGACCTTTCTCAGCAGCACACATTAGTGCAGTGATGCCGTCCTTGTCCTTGGCTTCTTTGCTTGCGCCTTGCTGCACCAGATAACACAGCGCATTGAAGTCCCCCTTCTCAGCAGTCCTGATCAGCGCAGTCTTGTCCCGTATGTCCTTGATCTTGGCACTGGTGTCCACACCGGCATGGACCATTTTTCCTCAACACTAGGTCTCCATTTTCCGCTGCATCTAGATATCGAGTTGCGTTATTCCCCATGCGCCGAAGAAACTGTGGCGCTGCGTCATTCCTTCTCTGTTTTCTCTTATTGTGCTAACAAAAAATCCAAGTTTGCACCTGGACATATCTGAAATGCTCACCCCAGTATCTATGAATAACGCGTCCGTATTACGGGTTTCAGTGAGAATGTCACCCCCTGAAATCTACAATTAGCCGTAATATCCAGGTGGTGGAGTGCAGGAACTCTATTTGGTTCTTGCATCCAACCCCATGGGTGGAGAGGTTCCCTCCTCACGTATAGCGAGGACCTCTCCACGAAGCATTTTTACGATTAGGTCGCACGAGAGAAAACTTGAAGGCGATGCATACCGACGAGGTGGTGCTTCAGCAACGGCAAGATGTTGATCGCCGCATTCACGTCCCAGCTCCAGTACTCGGACATGCAGTCCTCGCTCCTGCACCGGAGCACCGCGTGGCACCTCTTCGTCTCCATCGTCCCTTGTCGAGGACGTCTCACCACCCGTCCCACACGCTTCCTTCTCTTCTCCATGTTTGTGTCCGCGCTGTACGACACAGACGAGAGCTCGCGGCGTCACGTCGAGCAGAGCTTGCTCGTCCTGAACTCGTCCATGGATACCACCGTTGCGCGCTTCGCCAGTGCCTGCCGTAAATCCTTCACTGGAAGCGTGATCTCGGAAAGCTCATTTACCGAACGCGCAAACGAACAAAGCGATGAAGAAGATGATCTCGCACAATGTCGTCCAAATCGTCCCCTCAAACAGGATTGACATCCTTCACATCGAGAAAGAGATCAAGAAAGAAGGTATGCTGAGCGAGGCGCTCGAAATGCAGTCCTCAGACGGAACGGACGATGACTCAATTGAAGGCGAGTCAGATGAAGCATATTATGTCAGCACTAACAGAGACGGAGAGGTCGTGCGGGGTGCGCGTGGTAAGCGCCGTCACGACTGAATGCACCTGTGTTGCTGCAATCTCGTCGATGCTGTTTGAATGCATTTGTTTTTGTCTGGTTAAGAGAAGCTGGAGTGTCTGAGGAACTCCGTTGATTTGGACGCCAGTGTATTGGAGTTGCACACGACGGCACCTACATATTCTGACAAGCTGTAGCGGCCAGTCGCTGCGCCATCGACTGCTGATCAGTCGCCGACGAGACCACAGCGATCAAAACCATCAAGAAAACGGTGGGACAATTTCTCAAGTCAAGAATATAGCGGAGACGACTGCGCGCAAGCGGAAAAGCAGGTACGTCCACGAGCGAGTTCACTCGGGAGATCGAAGAGCTCACACACACCAAACATGCCATCGATGTAGTGATAAAAATGATTGAAGATATAGATGACGGATATGACTCGAGCTGCGAACCACGCTCACGCCGCGTTCAATCGACTTTCAATCAGCACACACAAACTGAGCACGCGTCCCGTGTTGGATCGATTCACGAAGAGCTCGAGGACGAGACCGCGCCAGTTGTCGGAAACTTGCTGCGGCTAGTAATCAAGAAATGTGCTCTGTGTGTCTAGGGTTTAGAGTAAAAGTCTTCCGTCTCGCTCTCTGTCTCGCTCTCCGTGTCGCTCTTCTTGCCCGCTTGCTGCTCGTTCTCGCCCTCCTTGTTCGCATACTGCCCGCTCTTGCTCTCTCCGTCGACTTGTTGCTCACTCTCGCTCTCCTTGCCCGCTTGCTGCTCGTCCTCGCGCTGCTTCTTGGCAAGGTACATCGCTTGATATGACTCGAGCGTGGTGCACTCCCCGTACATGGAGTACTTCCGAAGCTGGTCTTCATACAAAGCAACCTTCTTTTCGGCCTCCATCGCTTCGTGTCGCACCTTCTCTCTGTAGGTTTCCAAGTCGATGTGGTATGCTGTGCGCAGATACTCTTCGTGCTGCCGGATATGTTGACTGTAGTGACCACGAAGAAAGGGGTTCTCGAGCGAGTCCTTCTTGAATTGTTCGTAGAGCTTGTAGCACTCGTCAATGCTTCTCATTGCACCTTCGTCCTTCTTGATGTCTTCAGGCAGATTGAGTCGCTTATCGGGATGCAAAACCCGACTTCCTGCGTTGAACCACCGCTTGCTCAGGAGTCTGTGGGCGCTTGTCTTCTCGAGCAGGTGGCTGAAGAGATCGGGATGAACGCTGATAGCATGAAGAGGGTGGCAACTCGGGAGTCCTGTCACGATAACGCTGCCGCTGCACTTCTTCCGGGCGGCATTGAGACCGATCCTGGCGTTCCCCAGGCGCTCTTGTATCTCCTTGCGCAGGATGAAGTGCTTCTTGGAAAAGCGAAGCCGTTGGCGGCGTATCCGATCGGACTGGTACTTCATGTAGGACTTGTGGTTGTATGCACGGTTCCGCTCGACGATTTCCTTCTGTGTGAGAGCTCGCTTCGGTGACGAGCGGCTGCAAGCCTTGCGATGGCGAGCGATATGCGGGTTCGTAATGAGCTGCTTACATCGGTCGCATTGCTTCTTACGCTTCGTCCATGGCAACGACGCATCAGAGCTGCGAGCAAGCGATTAGCCCATCTGTCATGCATGTATAGTCGCGAAGCAAACGTATGCCTCGTACCTTGGCAGACAACTGGAGTCCATGTGCGACGGCGAGCTGGACGATCTGGAGTCCGAGCTGCAGTCTGAGCGCGACGGCGAACTGGACGAGCCGTAGCCCGAGCCGCAGTCCGAGCGGGATGATGCATCGTGGTGCTCCCCGGCATTGTGAAAGCACGGCGTAGCGGTCTCTTTCTCACCCCAGGATCTGTGGAAGCGCAGTGGCATGTATCCAACTCTCAATGCGTGATGTCCAGAACTCTCTGACGAGAGAAAGTATGGTCAATGGGTGCATCCTTGACACTTTCTCTGACGACAGACGCATCCTCAGAGAGAAAGGTCAATCACACAGGTTTAGGTTCGGCAGTAAATCTCTGACAAAAAGTCAACAAGCCCATCTTCTGATACGTCTCTGACGCAAGACTTGCGACTGTACAGTACCAAATGAGGGGTAGAGTAGTAGTGTGTGAGAATGACTTATGTTGCGCGATCAATCAATACCTGTGAACATGCGCGTCAGTGCGCCTTCTTCGGTTGCTGGATCTGTGAATAGCCGAGGTTGACTGGTCACGCAACTTGATCAAGAGTGCTGAATGAATGTACGACTAGGAGTGATGGAAGCTGGACGGTGCATGTGGCGGAGATGTGGAAACTGGAAGGACGTCTCGCTCTGCCACTTCTTGACTGGCTTTCGTCGCTGCAACTCGAACGATGAAGCTGGAAGACGAGGTCGTGGAAAGCAAGCTCAAGGAGTTTTGGGATGGCGGCTACATGGTCTTCGAACAAGTGATACCCAGTGAAGTGGTGGCCGCGACTCTGGAGAACGCGATGGAGCTCGACACGTATGCGAGCATGCCCAAGGTCAGCGACACCAGCGTCTTGGACGAGACGCGATTCCAAACGCCGCTAGGAAAGGACTTCGGTGCGATGACCGAGGCGATATCGGCCTTCGTCAAGCACTTCCATATGAAGTGGCGCGTCAAGAAGCTGGTGGCGATCAAGTCTCTGCCCGATGGACCTGAGCAAGACCCTTACCGCAGCTTCTCCACGAGAGAGATTCTGCTAGCGCGGGAGAAGGGTCTCACTCAAGCCGAGCTGATCGTGGGCTTGAGTGCCAAGACGCAGTTCGTCATTTACGAGGGCTGCTTTGCGGAAGCGGATACTATGAAGAGGAAGGAGATAGAGCTCGGCCCTGGCGATGCCGTGATCTTCCGAGGAGACCTCGTGCATGCAGAGGCCTCGTTTCCCGTGACCAATGTTCACTTGCACTGCAAGCTGCAAGTGAAGGGAATCAAGGCATCCGGGGTCATCGAAAGGGTGCCTACGAAGATCCGCAAGTGCCCATACTGTTCGTACATCGGCGAAACCATGCTGAACGTGAACAACCATCTTCGGTACTGCCGACTGAACCCCAGTCATAACAGGTTTGTCTCGAAGAGAAAGGAGAACGAGAACCGACCGATCGATTGTCCCTTTTGCGATATGACCTTTCCTCGCCGTGCAGCCTATTACCAGCACAAGCATCGCAAGCACAAGGCCCAGTCGACAGAAACCCCCAGCAGTTGATTGAACGACGAGGAGACCAGCTATAGATCTATCTTCAGTGGAGTCATCCCGTAGCTGTCCTCCACTTCGAGACTAGCGACGCAGCGACGCAGGCAACGCACCACCTTGACGTAGTTCTTTTCGACGGCCAGCGACAGCGAAGTCTTCGCCTCGCCGTCCCTCGCCTCGAAGTCGGTGCCAACAACAACAACCTCGCGAACAGTCTCTTCTGAACCACGGATCACAGCTACCATCTGCAGCGTGGTCTTCTCATCGATCTTGGTCTCCACATTCGCGCCAACGGCAATCAGATAGCGCACAATGTCGACATCGCATCGCATCACAGCCAGCAGCAGAGCAGATAGTCGCTCGTTATCGGCGGCTTCCACGTCCACGCCGGCAGCTACGAGAGCATAAACCATTTCACTCGCACTCTTCATCACAGCCAGATGCAGCGCAGTTGTTCGATTGATGTCCTTGGCATTGGCATCGTCGCTCAAAAGATGAGAGCGTGCATGTTGTCGGGCGATCTCGATGCGACGGCAACCATCAGCCACTGCTGTCTTTGGCATGAATGTCGATGCCGGGGTCAATGAGTTGGCAGACAGAGTCCTTCATGTTTGAATGGCGCTGCTGACCAGGAACTGAATTCTGGAGCAAACATATTTGGGATGAGCACATACATTCCGTTGACCTCATAGATCCCGGGGTGAGTTTCATAGATCCCGGGGCGAGTTTCATAGATCTCGGGGTGAGTGATAATATTTAGGGATTTTGGGTCATGCACATTATTGCTGCATTCGCTGCATCGTGTAGGCTCGCCGTGCCACTGCTGGCGAGGCGGACACGAACCCGTCGCACACGGATCTTGAGCGCACACACGTTCTCTTTGTGAACGCTCACCACAAGCCATATAGTACACCACATCCAATGTACCCCCTTCAGCTGCCATAATCAGCGCAGTCCAGCCATCATTGTT
>JAADYC010000707.1:0-14794 GCA_023338135.1 Phytopythium kandeliae | reverse complement strand
GTGGCGAGCTCCGTGCAGCCGACTCCTCTTGAATGCAGCCACCGAACCGAGTCGAGGAGTCCGCTTGACGCTGCCTCCTCCATCCCACGGGAGGTGCAACCGTCTCCATCGTTGTCGTACATCCATTGAAGCAGCTGCAGCGAGCCACAACCGGCGACTGCGTCCATGACGTCCGAAGTGAGAGGCAGCAGATACATGGCGTACAGAAACCGAATGACGTCCGTGTAGTCTCTGCTTGCGATGAACGCGACGGCATAGCTAGGTACAGATATCGTCACCAACGGTAGAACCCACTCCACGACGTCCAAGTGTCCGGATTGGGCTGCGTCACTCAACACTCGGGTCGCGGTGTCTGCGTCGAAGCCCCCGACGCGTTCGCAGATCCACTGCAGCATTTCCAGGTACCCGAGTGTGGCTGAGATGAAAGCCAAGCGGTTTGGCAGGACTCTCGCTGTGAATACTTGGACATCCTCTTCGGCTGGAAGGCCAGCAACGGCTTGGTCAACCAGCCACTCTAGCGCCTCCAAGTGGCCTCCACCCACGGCCATCTCGACTGCATGCGAGTCGACGCAACAGCCGAAGCGAGCCACGAGAAGACCCAACAACGCCACGTCTCCCACTGCCGCAGCCTCCGGCATCACGTTCACCCGCACGTACGCGCGCTTGTGCAGGTAGTGTCGGTTCGGGTCCGCCAGCAGCACATCGATCAGATGCAGCGCCAAGCGGCGATGGCCGGAGCGAATCGCGCGCTCGATCGTCCACGAGTCCGGAGGCGCGAGGAAGGACGCCAGTTGCTCACAGACGTCCGGGACAGCCGCGACGCTCGGTCTGGAGCGGCACACGACCCGCACGCTGGTCACGAGCTGCTCCATCCGCGGCATCTTGGCGCTTGCCTGCCGCCTGCTTCTCTACCGAGATCCGCCAGCACTGTGGATGGACCCATTCCGAGAGAATGCGCTTGCGATGGAAGGCAGCCAATGAGAAGGCGGGACTCGTATATTGGCGAATCCCCTGCGGTTTTGTTAGAATGTCATCCAACCAAAACGCTTATAGTGGACTGCGATGCTGCCCATTGCTCTGCCAACGCATTCTCATCTTTCGCGCCATTTCCGCGCGCGGCCGAGAGAGGATGAGCGCTTCGTCCGCGTCGTCGACGCCGGCGTCGTCGCCGCGCGCCTCGAGCGGTGCCGGCGGCCGCGCGGCCGCGCTCGGCGCGTCCTCCTGCAGCGCGTTCGTTGCGGACACGTCTAAGGCACGCGCGCGCCGAGCCCGTCGCCGGCGTAAGCGTCGAACTCGTCGCCGGACTGACTGCTGGCTGGCTGGCGGCGCTGCTCCTGGCAGGTGACGGTGCGCCTGTCGGCCGTGAGCGCGCACCTGCTCTGCGGGCTCTGCGGCGGCTACCTGCGCGACGCGCAGACCATCAAGGAGTGCCTCCACACGTGTGCGTGCGCGCGCGCCTCCAGCCGCGGCGGCGGCGGCGCGACTGACGCGCTCGCGCTCGCCTGGCAGTCTGCAACGGCTGCATCCGGCGCCACTTCCACTTGTCCAAGGACCCAGAGTGCCCGGCTCCTGGCTGCGGCACCAAGCTTGGCGTCAAGCCGTGGGCCACGCTATTGTACGCGCGTCTCGCCCCCGCGCGCGCTGACGGACTGGCGACCGAGTGACTGACTGGCCGCGGTCGACAGGCCGGACCGGGCCATCCAGACGCTCGTGGCCAACCTGCTGCCGGACGACCGCGAGGCCGAAGACGCCAAGCGTACGTGCGCGTGCGCTCCGCTGTCCGTCGAGCGCTCGCCGGAGGACTGAGCGCGCTGCCGGCGCAGGGGCCGCGTTCTACGCCGCGCTGGGCATCAAGCGCAAGCGCGCGGACGCCGAGCGCGCGGCGGCCAGCGCACGCGCAGCCGCGAGCGCCGAGGCTCCCGCGCGCTCGGTCGGGCCGTCTCCGGGCCAGCGGATCCGCTTCGGGCTCCTTCCGCAGCGCAGGTGCGCCGCCCTCCCCCGCTGCGATGGCCGCCGGGCGAATGGGTCGGTTGGTTGGGCACTTGGTTGGTCACTTGGCTGGACACCTGCGACCTGACCCCGACGCCTGGTGGACGGACGGCTGCGTATGGTCCGACTTAACTGACGAGGTGGACACCCACCCACACGCGCCTCGCCTCGCCTGCTCTGCCAACAGCGCGTCCGTCCCGCTCTTCCTCCGCGTGCGCGCCGTGAGCTTCCCGCGCGTGCACACGCAGGCGCTGCTCAAGGTGCGCGGCTCTCTCTTTCTCTCTCTCTCTCTCTCTCTCTCTCGGGCTCTCCTTGCTGGCTGCGCGGCGCGGAGACCCTCGCGGTGCTGGCAGGTTGGCTGACTGGCTGACTGGCTGGCTGGCTGGCTGGCTCGTGGCGCGCCGACAGGTGGCGTACATCCGCAAGTTCGTGGCCAAGAAGCTGGGACTGCGGCGGCCCGAGGAGCTCGAGATCCTGTGCCGCGGCGTGCCCGTCGGCGCCGAGCACACGCTGCAGTTCGTGCACCGCACGCAGTGGAAGAACGACGCCAAGAAGATGCTGCTCGAGTTCCGCCTCGCGCCGGCGGGCGTCGAGGCGCGCCTGCGCGCAGCCCGCCAAGCCGCGGGCCACGCCGCCGCCGCCTGAGCCGCGCGCAGCGAGTGCTCCAAGCCGAGTGGACGCGATCGGCGCCGAGAGCCCAACGAGCGCGAGGCGCATGGACGGATGAGCAGATGGATGAGCAGATGGATGAACGGATGGATGAACGGATGGATGGATGGATGGATGGATGGATACGTCCAGGTTCATGTTGAGGTCACCAGCTTTGCACACAATCAATAATCCTATTCGCGTGGTCGACTTGTCAGTCTGCCGTCGGTCTGTCTGCAGTGTAAGGTACAGAGCTCGCCGCCGCTTGCCGGCACCGGGGCCGCGGCGGCGGGCGGCCGAGCGCGCGCGCCGGCGCGTCAGAGCGGGACGGTGGTCTCGGAAGCCATGGACGTCCCGCTGGCGGGCGCCGACAGCGCGCGCTTGGACGGCGACGGCGGCAGGCAGGCCGCGACGTGCGGCGCCACGCGCGGCAGCGGCCAGTCCACGATGATGTGCCGGATGGACTGCTCGTTGCGCGACTGGAAGCGCGACATGAGCGCGCGCGCCGCCTCGACCGAGATGTCGGGCAGCTTGCGCAGCGCGGCCGTCTCGACCAGCTCCATGAGCTCGTCGAACGTCATGAGCACGCCGAGCTCGGCGCGCGCGACCACGACGCGCATGATGCCGGCCTCGTCGCTCGGGTGGAAGTACCCGTGCGTGCCCTTGACCGTGTGCCCGTTGGCCGCGCGCTTCTTGACGCGCCGGTGCAGCGCCGCGAAGTGCACGCCGTAGATCTTGGCCGCGGCGCGGAGGCTCATGCCCTGCTGCTCGACGGCCGCGATCGCCTTCTCCCACGTCTCGGGCGACACCGTGTGGCTCAGCTTGTACTTGCGCTTCTCGGTCGCCGACGACGACGACGACGCCGCCGAGTGCTCGTCGTCCCGGTGGCTGCTGCGGCCGCCGCCACCGCCGCCGCCGCCACCGCCACTGCCGCCGCCGGTCGCCGCCGGCTTGGGCTTCTTGGAGAGCGGCCCCGGCTGCCGCCGCGAGCCGCCGCTGGCGCTCGTGCCCGTGCTGTCGTTCGAGCTGCGCGACATGGACGTGTCGCTCATGGTGCTGCTGGTCGTGGCCGAGTCCGAGATGCCCGTGCGCACCGAGAGCGGCGCGGACGAGGACCACGGCAGCCCGCGGCGCTCGACGATCGAGGCGAGCAAGGGCGCGGGCGGCGGCGGCGGCGGCGGCGACGGCGTCGAGTCGTCCGTGGGCGTCGTGCCCGTCGTGTGCTCCTCCGAGCTCGTCGGGCTGTCGTCCTCGTAGTAGTAGGGGCCAGAGGGCACGGCGTAGCGCGTCGTGGCCGACACGGCCTCGCCGAACTCGTAGCCGTAGCCGTAGCCGTACCGCCGCCGGCGGCGGCTCGGCGCGCCGGGCACTTCCATGCTGCGGTAGCTGGCGCCGTCGGCGTCGAGCTCGCCGTCGTTGTCGCTCACGCTGCTGCCGCCGCTCGAGTTGGTCACGCGCGCGATGGCCATGGCGCCGAGCTCCGCCTGCGAGCCGCCGGCGGCCGACAGGCCCGAGGCGCGCTCGTCGCGCGCGCGGCGCATGAGCAGCGAGCCGGCGGCGGCGGCGGCGGCGGCGGCGGCGGCCGACTGGGAGCCGGCAGCCGCGGCGGCCGTGGCGCTGGCGAGCGCGCTGGCGCCGTCGGCGACCCCGCCGGCGTAGGCGGCGAAGCCGCAGCGGCGCTTGAAGTCGAGGATCCAGCGCGTGGGCGGGAAGTCGGCGGGCAGCGCGAGGCGGCCGCCGCGGCTGGCGATCACGCGCACGACGTAGCGCACGTCGTCCGAGGTGATGCGCCGCTCCTGCTCGAACTGCTCGCGCAGCACGTCGACGGCCTCGCGCTCGCCGTCGGCCGAGAGGAAGCGCCGTAGCAGCGTCTGCTCGGCGGCCGCGGCCGAGCGCGCGGCGTCGGCGGCCGAGGCGCGCGGCGTCGCGGGCGCCGAGCCGTTCACGCCCGCGAACGCGCCGGCGGACGGCAGCGCGCCGCGCGTCAGCGCTGACACGTGCGGCAGCGGCGGCGGCGCCCAGGGCCGCGACGTGTCGGCCGCGAACGGCTCGAGGCGCGCGGGCGGCGGGCCGAGCGGCAGCCGGCGCATGGTGCGCGGGGGAGGCGCGGGGGGGGGAGACCGAGGGGCGGAAGGGGAGCGGAGGGGGAGCGGGCGGAGGGGGAGCAGCTCGCTCGGCTCGCTGCTGCTGCTGCTGCTGCTGCTGTGGTTGCGGCGGCTTCTTCGAGGCGACGTGGGGTCGCCCGCCGCGGCGGAGGTGGTTGGTTGGTTCCTTTTCGCGAGTGTCGGCGGCGATGTTCCGGTTGGTGGCAGCGAAACAGGGCGACCAACGGGGAGAGGGGGCGCGAATGACTTGTTGATTGTATGTGGACGGAGACAGCCCACAGAAAAAGGGGGCGGCGGGGGAGCGGGCTGCGCGTCCAGCCTACCGGAGGGATGACCTCGATCGAGCCTCGCGCCGCGACAGTATGCGATCGCGCCTGCCGACCGCCGCGGTCGCCCCGCCCCGACCTTCTCCGCCGTCGTACCGTAAGGTAGGGTCGCCGTCGGCCCCTGGTCGTCGTGGCCGGAGGGGTATAGTGAATAAAATGCGCACGTGGGTAAGAGTATACTTCTGTATACGGACGTGTACTGTATACCCTACTCCCCACCCGGCGCGCTGTCTTTGTGCTACGCCACACCAAGCCTACACGAAATGGGAAGTGGTGCCAGCTCGGGGCCAGGTCGCATGGCGTGGAAAACCTGCGCGCGCGGTTGGTCCCGCGCGCAAATAGGCGCGAAACAGCGCGGGAGCGCGGGGGAGGGGCCCGCGAGCGGGAGCGCAGCTGCGGTTGTGCCGCCGAGCCGCTGAGGGACGCCTGCGCGGGCCGCGGCGTCCTCTCGTCGGCTGTCACGTATACCTGTCGGCGCGCGTGCTTCGACAGTATACGCGCTCGCGCGTGAGCGGTTAAGGGAGTCGGGTCCGACCTCGTGTCGTCGAATATTATTGGTGGATCCATCCTCGCAGGGAACCAGTCGTAACCCTAACGTTTTCGCGGGACTTTGTGGATATGACCCGTCCAAATAGAGATGTAAAATCCGGCTAAATCCGTTCGTATCGTGTTATGGCGTCCGTGAATGGCTGCGAAAACTATTTCTATCCACCACGACAAGCTCCCCTTGCCCTGCGTAGAGACCGGCCAGGGTTTGGGATGAGCTTGGAGCGCCAAAACACAGGCTGCGCGCACGGGATGCGCACGCCGCGTCAGTCAAGCGTTCTCCGCACTGACTGTATCACTTGCGCCTGCCAGAGAAACAAGCGCGCGTGCCGTGCTGTCGCTGCTCTTCGACACTTTCGCAGACAGGCTCGTGCGCGCGCGTGGAGCGAAAAACCTCGCTGAAATTGTAAGGCGTCGTTTCTCCGAGGTGACGCACCCTCCGCCGAGGAACACGACCGAATTCGCTCACCTTCTTCTTTCTTCCGTTGTATCTTGCCGCCGTGTGGCGCATACGCACAGAGGCATACGCACAGAAGCATCGCCGAATTTCAAAGATCTTCGCCCAGAGACGAGAAGAACTCGCCCGAACGCCAACGAGCGACAGGGCGCCTCCCTTCCGGCCCGCCCGCCCGTCCGCCCGCTCGCCCCCCGCTCGCGCTCGCCGACGCCGCCGCCCGCTCCTCGGGCTCCGACGCCGCATCAGTCTGGCGCCGATCCAAATACACGACACGACCACCACGGCGGCGAAGGCGGTGACAGCCGCGAGGCGCGCGGGCCGCCGCCGCCGCCGCGAGCAGCGGAACACTTGACAATATGCGCGCCAGCGATCACGCGCTTCGCCCCACATGGCGCTGCTGCCTCGCTCCCTCCGCAGCGCGCACTGGTTCGCTCGGTGCCGGTGCAGAGTGATGGTGGAACAGTAACTCCAGCGATCCTTTCCCCGTGGTTACATGGGTACGCGTGCGCGCGTGTACCCCCTGGTGTCTCCAGCCGGAGCATGAAGCGACGCGATGCGGCCGCTTCCGGCGGCTGATGGCGCGGACCCGGCGCGGGACGTGGCACCGGATGGCACCGCGCGCGCGCGCCATCGCCTGCGACCGCGAGCGAGTGCGACGAGCCAGCGCGAGGCGGCGGTGGCGGCCATCGGCGACTCCCCGCGGCGGCAACACGCGCAGAGACCGACGACGCCATCGCTAACCGCCATCTACGTGCCGACCCCTGGCGTGACGCTGCTGCCGACGCTGGAACGGCGTCGCGTGCTTAGCGCTGTCGCTAGCGAGCGCACAAGCGATACGCGCGATACGCTCGACCTCGGCGCACAACAGTCGCCGCCGCAGCAACCGCGCCAGAAACATTCGCAACGTCGCCAGCATCCGCAGCCGCATGAGAAGACGGGGCGAGGAGCGCGCCGATACGCGGATGTGGACGGCGCAACGTCGGCTGCGTATTCCACGCCAAAGCCGCGCAAGCCCCAGCTCCCGAGCAAGCGGAAGAGGCCGCCGGCGCCGCTCGACCCGCTCCTGGCGAACAACACTCGTCGGCTCAACCAGCAAGCAGCGGTCGCGGCCGACGAGGAAGCGCGCAGCACCAGCTCCTTGACGGTACATGGGAATGCGCACGCGGCTATCGCGACTAGTCTTGTGGCTGGTGTACTGAGTGGCATTTGCGGCGGTCGTGAGCGCTGCAGGCGGCGGTGGAGCGCATGGAGAGCCGCATCCCACTGTCGTTCCTGCTGCTGCACCACCACACCGCGCTCGCCGAGCGGGTGGCGCTGCGTGCCATGTGTACGACGCTGTGCCGCCACCACGCGCGCGTGCGGCGGGTCTGGTTCAGCAAGTGGCTGCAGCGCACCGTTACACTTCGAGTGCTCGAGCAAGTCGCGCGGCAGGAAGTGGTGAGCCGCCACTCTGCGCTGGCTCACGCGTGCGCGATCGTGCAGAGCAAGGTGCAGCTCCGACTGCTGAGCATGGTAGACGCCTGGAAGCAGGCGACGCTCCGGCTGCGGCTCGTCGAGCAGAGCGCGAGCGCTCGAGTGCTTCAGCGCAGCTGGCGGAGGTACTCGCTGGTGACCAAGTTCCAGCGACTGGCGATCGAATATCGCACTCGCCACCGCGATCAAGGGGCGACGCGGATCCAGGCGCTCGCGCGGATGTTCCTTGCCAAGAGAACACGGAGAGAGCTCGCCGGTCAGCGCCATCGATCAGATGCGGCGCGATGTATCCAGAATAACTACCGAAGCTACGTGGTGCGCTGGATTGCGTGGAAGAGACGACGAGTGCTGGCGTCAATCGACGTCCAGCGCGCTTGGCGTGGACGTCGAGGCCGCCAGACTGCACTGGAGCGCCGAGCGAGTTGCCATGACGTGGTCGAAGCAGCGTTCCAGGCGGAGTGGCTGCCGCGAGCATTACGCCGTGCCGTGGACAAGTGGCTAGCGGCGAGGAGAATCCAACGCTGCTCGAGAGCGCGCCGATTTCGTCGTCAAGTCGCGCGTGCTTCTGTTCTTGCGCGTCGGCGTCGACGGTTCTTCCCGACTTGGAAGATCCAGCGAACGTGGAAGCGCTATCGACTCGACCAAGTCCGTGCTACCCTTTCGTCTACGGCGACTCGCGTGTCGGCGCTCTTTGAGGACGCTGCTCGTATCGTTCAGCACTGCTTCGGCGTCTACATGACTCGTAAAAAGGCTGTGTGCACGCGCCGGCTGGTGACGCTATTCCAGCGCTTCCGAGCCAAACGGATCATGGTGGATCGGCAGCTACAGTGGATCCGACAATGGTCAGACGCATTCCTGGCGCGCTGGATCGCTGCCGTGCAGGAGTGCAATCCATCGAGCGCCTGGACGAACGCGCTCCTCGCTCGATCTCGCCAAATCGACGGCGTTCGATCGGATCAGCGCTCTCCTCTGACACGGCTTCGAGTGAAAGTAGTTTTCACACTGATGCGTGAGCTTTGCGAGTTCCGTCGGACCTTCGAGCACGCGCACGCGACGCAGATCCAGTGCAGGTGGCGATGGCATCGCTTGCTCGTACTAGTTGATACGATGCGGAGAGCCACGCTGCTTTTGCAACGCGCTATACCGCCCCTGCTGAGACTGTTCACTCTCCGTCGCCGTCGAACGCGCGTGCTGGCGCGGTGGAAGCGCGAGCGACTGCTCTGTCTACGGGACGCGATCGGTCGATGGAAGACCGAGCACTTGTTCCTGGTGCACACTCGTGACTTGGAGAGTGCGAGCGCCAAGATCCGCAAGGCCAAGTGGTTTCGTCACCTCAAGCTGCGCAAGAGGATGCTGCGGAGCTGGCAGAACTTCGTGCAGCATCGTCAAAGCAAGCACAGTCGCTTTTCATGTGCTCGATCGTGGCACGACAAGCGACTGGTCTGTCGCTCTTGGAGAGCGTGGACGCTGGAGGCAGCGCCAGCCGTAGTCATCGAAAATGTACTGCGTGAGCGAGGATGGATGCTTCATGCGTGGAGCGCGCTTCGGCAACGTCGGGTCGACGGTCTCAAGACGAAGCGCGCGATTGCGTGGCGACGCGCTCGCGTCACGACGCGGGTGTGGACTGCGTGGCGTCTCGACCTTGAGAGGTTTCGCTTAGCAACAGTAGAAGCATCGAACGTTTGGGATCGGTGCCAGCGAAAGCGGACGCTAATCGCTTGGTCCCAGCACGCGCGCGCCATGAAGAGAGGTGGGATACGCTGCTTGCTGCGAGTACCGCGATTCGCTGCTGCACGCCGCGCAGACTCGATACTCATCCCTGTCTAAACTGCATCGAACGCTGACCCTTTGCTGTATCTGCTCACAGTGGACGCTTTTCACCGACATCGGGCGAGTTCAAACGGCGTTCGACAGTGGATACTCCACATGTGTCTCGTTCATCAGTCATCGAAGTGGAAGAGCTCGTGCGATCGCTTCAACTCGACGCGAATTATGCGGAGGCACTGGGTAGGGTGGCGGCAGTTTGCAGAGCAGCGGCGAGCGGGACGGCGATTGCTCATGGAGATGGAGATGTACCATGCAAAAGCTATCAAGCGGCAGGCGATTCATCAGTGGCGCGCGTTCGCGCCAATCTTGCGCGACATCCGCGTGACCGCAGATATGGCCAAGGCCTTCAACGCATTTCAGATCGAGAGGCGCGTGTTTGCCGCAGGGTTTCGAGCATTTTGGGCGATGACTGCGGGTGCACGACGCATCGCCATGGCGATCATTATCCAGCGCGCATTCCGAGCAAAGCGAGCGCGTCAGAAGCTGTTTGTACTGCGCACTGCGATCCGCTACCAGATCAGCACGCGTGTCAACCGCGGCGCTGACGTCGCGGCTATGAATGGTGAGCAGCTGATGGAGCGGTTGCGAGCTAGCAAGCGTGCGGCGCGTGAGTTGTGGGTGTTTGTGCTTCTATCCTTCCCGTGGCGACCGATCAGCCAGTCATTGCATGAAAGTTTCAACCGCGCCGCGACGAATTGGACGTTTTTGCGCAAGCAGCGCATGGGTTTCGCGCTGGTGGACGCCACCGAAACAGTCAAGTATGCGATCCGAATTGGTACTGATAGCGATGGAGGAGATGACGACTTGGATGCGACTCGGCACTCCCAAGAGGGGTACTACAGCCTGACGAGTGTGCTAGAGCTACGGTCGTCCGAGCTGCCGTGTATCGTTGGCTTCTGGCTCGGGAATGGCGGTGGACTACTCCACGTCCCAGTGCTAAAGTACACTGACGGCGGTATACCGATACTCAAGCGACGATATGAGCGTGTCTGCGGAGCGCACCGTCGAGATTCTCTCATATTCTCGCTGTCCGATGGCCACGGCGGCAGCAGATGCTGTAGTACGGCCGAGCTGATGCGCTGGATCGAGACGCTTGTCGACGACAGCCGAGTCGCCAGTGTCACGGATTTACAAGCTTACGCTCGCGGCTTTCTCGCGCGACGACACATCAGGCGTCTGCGCGCACTGCACAAACTTCGGATAGCGCAGCGGATCTGCGAGTGGATTGCCACACTGCGGGCAAAGTGGCTCGTGCGCAAGTCGAACCGCGCCGCGATACGCCTTCAGCGGTGGCAGCGCGGTGTTCACAAGCGCCGGTTATTCTGGGAACGACTCCGCCACGAGCTCGACTCGTATCGTCGCGCCGCGCGGAGAATACAGGCACAGTTCCGAAGATACCTGTTCTTCCGGCGAATCCACGACGCAGTGCAGCGCCGAAGAACGACTCCGGTGCTACTCCCGAACGCTCCGCTGTGCGGAGAGTGTCTTGGTGCCGTGCTGGCGGTCGACGACAATGACACAGCGTCACTGGATGGCGTGGATTGCTCCAAGCTCACTCTTGCTCGTGTTGCGTGCCGCGAGTGCCGCCAGGCTTTGTGTGAATCCTGCGCTTCGAAGCTCCACAGCGCTGGGAAGAGAGTGCATCACGTATTCCACACCATCGACGCGCCAGCAATGAACGAGCCCACGTGCGCCATGTGTATGGCGTGCGAGGTCGCGAAGTGCACTCGTGTCTGTCAGACATGTGCGCGGGACGATACGCAACGGGATGGCTCGGCCGGTAACGCAGTGCTGACTTGCCGCTCATGCTTTGAGCTTCGCCATTGCAAGTCGCACGCTCGGAAAGCAGCGCTGATGATGGGGTCAAGTCAGAGGAAGCGGTGGTGGTGGCAGGAGGACGCATTCCGCCGACATCAGTGGCGGGTTGTGCGCCACGACAGCGAATTGGCATCGGTGGGGTCCTCCAGCGCTGCTACAAGTGCGATGGTCGTCGACAAGTACGGGTGGACGACGATGAATCGTTTGGAGCGCATGTGGGAGGAGCGCGCGGCCGCGCTACAGTCAAAGAAGCTGCGCTCCGATCGACTTTTTGCGATCCGCGTGCAGAGCGAAGCCATCCTACGCGACGCATTCGACAGGTACGACACGGACAAATCCGGCGCGATCGACCGGCGCGAGTTCCGTCGTATGTTTCGCGAGGAGCTTTGTCAGCCACTGAGCGATGCGCAAGTGGATAGTGCCATGCGCGCCATGGACCGCTCTGGCAACGGACTGATTGAGTTTGATGAACTACTCGCGTGGTTCGCGGAGGATCTGCTGGAGAAAGCACAGAGCGGCGACAAAGCAAGCGACTCCGGAGTGCCACTCGCGCTGTTCAAGGAGGCGTTGAAAGCCAAGCGCCAGATGCGCAGATATAAGGAGAGGCTGTTGGAGGCGCTACCAACGTCTCCGATGGAGATCCTCACTAAGAAGCGCCGCCAAGACGCGCTGAGCGGTGAAGATGAGAAGTTGCCGCCAACGAGAGCCAAGGTGCCAGGGTTCCCTGATGTGGAGTGTCTTGAGCAGACAGACTTCGTCGCCAAGCGCGGTGTTTTCTTTCGCTTCGTGCACGATATCTGCGGGCTCGACTGGGTCCTCGAGGACGAGCCATTCATCCCGGTTGCCGACGCCACTGAGGTCTTCATGAACGTGTTCGTGCCACGCTGGAACGCCGGGAAGCTCACGCACGACTTTTACTTTGATGGCGAGGTGTTTGAGTTCGAAGGTGAGCACTGGGAACGGCGCTGGAGCGTCTCAAGCCAGCAGTTCGAGTTTCATACGAGGCGGAAGCGCACGCAAGTTGCTGCCGACAACAGTGCTGATCACGCGCGCAAAAGAAAGCTTTCGGCCAAGCAGCGGCACTTCTCCGCTGCAACGGCGGGAGCAGCAGCTGCCCACACCACGCAGTGGGAGGATGTAGTCGAGTGGATTGACCCTCGCCGGCGACAGCAGCTATTGGACGCCGCAAAGGAGGCGTTTGCACTGGCAGACCGGGACGCGTCCGGATACATTGACTTTCGCGAATTCCGCCGACTGCTCTCCGCCGAGCTGTGCGAGCCGCTGACGTCTGCACAGGCGCGGCGCGCGTTCGAAGCGATTGACAAGGACGGCAGTGGCAGCATCGATTTTGACGAGTTCTTCCAGTGGTATGGGATGCTTAAGAGTCAGGATGCTCCGTTCACACGGAAGGAAGAACGCGCGCGCGCGCTGCTCAAGACAAAACGCCGAGCCAAACACGTTGCTCAGTCTGCGGTAGAGAACGCAGAGGCGGGCGTGGGCACTGTTCGAGATGCCGTGGGGAAGGCGCTGTTTGAACAACAGCTTGCGCACGAGAAGAAGCGCGGATCCTCGCCCGAACTGCTGCAGCTGATGTCGGAGCGCCACGCAAAGCCGCTAGCACTCAAAGCGCTGGCATTGCACGGTAACGACACGGAGCGAGCGCGTGCGTGGCTGGAGGAGAAGCGAGGCGAGCAGGAGCAAGAGGCGGCGACCACTGCTGCAGCCAGAGCAGCGACCACACGAGCGCGGCAGCAGCGCCGGAGAGAAGCGCGACTGCGGCGCCGCACAACGGTCGCCGCGGTCCGCGCCAAAATTTCCGCTGCATTCCCCGTCAGCCGCGCCGAGAAGGATCGCCGCGCGCATTCGGCGCGGCTACAGGATGCCGTCGCGAACTTGGACCGCGAGATCCTGAGGGTGGAGCGCCAGGCGACGATCCGGCACGCCAAGAGCCGGGCGTTCTGACGTGTAGACCTCAACCTCCAGGCTCTCGAAGCGGCTGCCGCAGAGCACCAGGAGACGACGCTCATCGCGCGTACGAGCCGAGCGTGCGGAGGTGTCTCAGTTGTGCTACTGTCGAAAAGTGTAGCCATGTCAGGCAAGAATGAAGCCATTCGCGAGGAGCTACAGCGAGCCATTGCTGGTGACAGACAAGTAAGTGGCAGCGGTCGCGACGAAAGAGCAGACGGTCTAGATAACGGAGCAACGCGTCGACTGCAGTTTGTCTGATGGGAGACTCCGCTGCCGTGTGTGTTAGTCCTGTCGGAGGGACCGCGCGAGTGCCCTCGTTGTTCTGTACAGGTGCGGCGACGGTAGTGGACTGCGGCGACGTGTAAGATCGCGTCCGGGCCAAAAATTCGCGCATCGATTGCACAACTCGTAGGGCTGCGGGAGTTAGCTCTGTGTCGCTCACCCGCAGGCATCGCGACGGCCGTGAGAACGCGTGGCGACTTCATGCGCCGAAGTTGTTGGAGTGGCCCACACAAACAAGCACCCATCACGCGTCTTCGATTGGCGAAAACAAGCAAAAGACGGGTGGTGATTGGCGAAAAAGATCGTGGATGCTCGCGGTCTTCCAGAACATTCGATGGCATACAACTCCCAAGCGAAAAGATCTCGAGCCTGTGTTTTACCAATCCAGCGGCATCATCTGCCTGAGGGAAAATTTACACCTGGTACCCTCGTTCCCTCTCGACGACCAATCTCTGCCGCTCAGTGGCCAAAATGGGAGTGAGTGGCTCTTTTCCACCAACCATCAGACGTTACGACGAACTTGGGGTGGCTTCAGCCATCCCTGTCGCTTCGAGCGAGGAAGGTCTCGAACGTTCTCGGGCAGGGACGGAGGTCGACTGTTGGTCGGCGGCGCGCCGCGTATCCTCTCCGGCGGCTCGTGAGGCTGCCTCCCCTCCCGGCTTTCCCTTTCCTTTCCTCCTCCTCTTCCTGCTTGGCTCCGGCGGCGCCAGCCGAGCCGGGAAGAGGCATTCCGCAATTTGCGTCTCGTAGAGCAAGCGAAGCACTCTCCCCAGCTACTCCCCCAAGCACTCCAGCCCGTTTCCTAGTCAAGATGGCGCAGACTGTTTCGGGCTACTCGGTCGGCATCGACCTCGGCACGACCTACTCGTGCGTCGGCGTGTGGCAGAACGACCGCGTGGAGATCATCGCGAACGACCAGGGCAACCGCACGACGCCGTCGTACGTGGCCTTCACGGACTCGGAGCGCCTGATCGGCGACGCCGCCAAGAACCAGGTGGCCATGAACGCGCACAACACGGTGTTCGACGCGAAGCGCCTGATCGGCCGCAAGTTCTCGGACCCGGTCGTGCAGGCCGACATCAAGCACTGGCCGTTCAAGGTCGTGCGCGGACCCGACGACAAGCCGCAGATCACGGTGCAGTTCAAGGGCGAGGCGAAGACGTTCCAGCCGGAGGAGATCTCGTCCATGGTGCTCATCAAGATGCGCGAGGTGGCGGAGGCGTTCATCGGCAAGGAGGTCAAGAACGCCGTGATCACGGTGCCGGCGTACTTCAACGACTCGCAGCGCCAGGCGACCAAGGACGCCGGCGCCATCGCCGGTCTCAACGTGCTGCGCATCATCAACGAGCCGACGG
>JAADYC010000706.1:0-14796 GCA_023338135.1 Phytopythium kandeliae | reverse complement strand
TTTTCTACCATTCTCGCAAACTTGCAGTCTGTTGCCGTTGATCCGGATAAATGGACGCAGAATTATCCGGACGGCAGTCGTTTGCTTGACTGGCGGCGCGACGCAATCGCGCACGGCAGCAGCGCCGGCGCCAAGGAGCTTTTCGCGGCGTGCGCTTGGGGAGAAGGAGACCCGCGAGGACGCAGGACGATGGGCAAGCCGGGTGCGAAGCGTGGCGGCAAGATTGTGGGCCGCGGTCGCACGGGCGGGCACGGCGCGAAGCCTATGCAGAAGAAGAAGAAGTCCAAGCTCGTGGTTACGTTCGACCCAGAGAAGCGCAAGTGCGTCGCGGTCTGACGCTCTGGCGCAGCGATTGGCGCGCAGTGGTTGGATTAATGCGCGTTGTGCTCTGGAATGATACACAGGGAGTACTTGACGGGCTTCCACAAGCGCAAGCAGGAGCGGCGGCGTTTCGGACTGGACATGGAAGCGTTCAAGCAGAAGAAGCGCCTCATGGAGGCCAAGAAGCAGGTGCACGCGCTTTCCGCGAGCACTGTCGCCACTGGTAGGAGCCACGGACGGTCGTTCTCATATACTCCGATGTGCGTCTGCTTGCCTGCTATACTGCCGATGTGATAGCGCCGCGAGGAGCAGAAGGAGAAGCTCAAGGCGCTCAACATTGATGAGAAGACGCTAGTGAGCGACGCCGAGGACGAGGGAGAGGACGACGACGAGGAGGAGGACGACGACGAGCTGAGCGGCAGTGAGGGAGAGAAGGAGCAGGAACGCCGGACGATGCTGCGAGGCAAGACGGTGACGCGGGTCATGACGTTCGATGACGAGCACACGCAGGGCAAATTCGGCGACGTGGTGACGGTCACGACGGCGGTGGGCGACCTCAAGAGCGACACGGAGGACGAACTGGACGCGGGCGAGGAGGAGGAAGAGAAGGAGGAAGAGGAGCAGAGTGGCGCGACTGCGAAGAGCGCGTTCCAGCGCCGACAGAAGCCCAAGGAGAAGCAGCTGACCATGTTCCAGCGGATACAGCTCCAGCGGCGCGGCAAGGCGTTGCCGAGCAAGCGATCCAAGCTCAAGGAGGCGCGCGCGTCGCGCAAGGCCATGGGGCTGCATGGCAAGAAGAGCGGCGGCGGCAGGCACGCGCTCCCGACGGACGGCGACGCGGCGGCGACGGCCAAGGCGCTGCTCAAGCAGAAGCGCGGCTCGGGCGGCGGCGGTGGCAGGGGCAAGAAGCGCCACAAGAAGCACTAACTAGCCTGGTCTGTCCAGGAGGTCGACGCGCCGCTCGCGGCCCTTGTAGTCTCGCTGCAAGATCTGGTTGTACTTGATCACTGACTGCCCTCTCGCGCGCGGGACACCCGTCGCCGCGTCTACTTCCACACCTTAATGAGCGCGTCGCGGCCGCACGAGACGAGCATCGGACCGTTGAGCTCGACAAGCGTCAGGTCGAGCACACAGTCCGTGTGCGAGGGCGACGGCGGCACGAGACCGCGGCGCTCCATCGTGACGGCGCTCTCGACCCCGCCGCCGGTAGCGACCGCCGACGCGCCGCCCTGCGTCGCGAACAGCGATGTGTCCTGACAAACCGTGATGATGGGCGGGCTGAGCTTGCTCCAGGCCATCTCGGGCTTGGAGATGCCGGTCGGTGCGCCGGCCGCCACCAGCGCGGTCGAGCGCGAGCCGCCGCCGCCGCCGCCGCCGTTTGCATGGCCGTGACCGTGGCCGTGGCCGCCCGAGCCGGACGACGATGGGTTCATGCGCCACCAGTCGTTGGGAGCGCCTTGGTTGTCGTAGAACGACTTGGCCTCGCCGTTGCCGCACACCGTGTACGACTGCTTGCCATTGCGAATGTCCCAGTAGCGGATCTGGCGGTCCTCGCCGCCAGTGATGAGCGCGTCACCCATGCCGCGCAGGTGCAGCGACGGACACAGGATCGCGCGCACGCTCGGCTCCTCGCCCAGCGGCGTCGTTGCGATCTCGTCGAATGCTGTCGCGATGCCGTAGATGCCCAGGAAACTCCCGAGCACGCTGCGGCTGCGGTGCGGGATCGGCACGTGCAGCAGCGTCGGGCAGCGGCACGCCTCAGCCTCGGACGCCTGAGCCTGCAGCGTACGGAAGACGGCGCGGCACGCCCCGATGCTCAAGTCGAACACGGCGACCTCTCCGTCGCCAGCCGCGACGAACACGAGTGGCACCGACGTTTCATCGAGCGACAGTGTGTTGGGCAGGCCGAGGCACGGCTTGAGGCGGTGGATCGCGCGGTGCGACGAGTGCCGCCAGATGCGGATCAACACAAGGAACCGCAGGTCCCAGAGGCAGATGAACCCGCGACTCGTGCCGGCGGCGAACCAGCTCACGTCCAGCGAGTGCGTCATGCAAGTAATGTAGCCGAGCTCCGGGGAGATCTCGAGCTTCCAGGCCTCGCGCCGCATGCGCAAGTCCCACGCGTGGATCTCGCCGTTGCGCGTCGCGTAGATGAGCAGAGCCTCCGACACGTTGTTCAGGTAGTCGATGACCATGACCGCCGTGTTCTCAGTGCGGATCTCCTTGAGACCCGTCGCCTGGAAGCTGCCGCCAACCGCGTTCACTTTGTCGACGCGGAACACGTGCACGGATCCATTGCTCGATGCCGCCGCGACCGAGTGGCTGTTGTCCATCACCACCATGTCCGTCAGCACGCCGCCCTGGCCGTCATATGTGCAGCGCGAGCCCTGGTTCACGCTGTGCTGCATCGAGCGGATCGACCAGAGCTTGACCGTGCCGTCATTCGAGGCCGAGGCCAAGAAGCTGAAGTCTTGCGCAGCCGCCACGCGCGTCACGGCGCCAGTGTGCTCCGCCAGCTCCGCCACTAGGACGCTCTTGCGCGGTCGCCAGTTCCGATACGAGGATGGGTATGAGCTGCTGCTGTTGCCGCCACCATTGCTGTTGTAGCCGGATCCTTGTGCGTTCCCTGGTCCATTCGATGCCGAATTCCCACCGCTCCCGGCGATACCGGCGCCTGGCCCCCCGCTGGCGTATCCACTTGTACTCCCACCAGCACTGGCATACCCCGTGTTAGAATAACTGGCGCTCCCTGGAGATGACACGCTCGTTGAGATGCCCATGCCAACCCCGCGATCCGTGACTCCCGCCGACTGTGTGGAGCCCGCGCCGTTGCTCGAGACGCCTCCTCCCGTTCCGCTGTAAGGACTGGACGGGTGGCTGTAGATGGAGTACTCCATGCCGTCGCCCAATCGAAGAGCGCCGAGGTCGGGCGGGAGCGGCGGAATGCCCAGCGCATGCAAACGCGCGAGCAGCTTCCGCGGGTTCTTGAGCGCCGGATCCATCGCGGACTCCTTGAACGAAAAGTAGTGGTGGTACGTTGTGTGCGCTTTCTTGAGCATGCGCTGGCGCGACGGTGACATCGAACCCTGCATATGATGGTCCAGCAAGCTACTGGCCCCATCGACGCCGTACATATCGCGCATGTTCATGTTGAGCATGCTCACCATGACGCCGCCGTTTGTCGACGCGAAGTTGCTCGTGTCCACGTGCGGCTGCAAGTGACTCGAGTGTACGCCCAGCCCGTTCTCCTCGAGTGACGACACGGCGCCAGCGGGAACGAGAGGCGATGGACCCGTCACCGTAATCGGAGACGAGGAGATAGGCATGTTTGGTGCCACGAGCCCATACATCTTGACAACCAGTGACAGCGACAGATTCTCCAGAGCTGGAACTCCATGGACAGGGGTCGTGGACCCGGTGCTCTGCTGGCGGCCCTTAGCTACCAGCGCGGTGGATGAAGAGCCGGCAGCAGGTGATGTCGACGACGAGCCAGCTGCGACCACAAAGTTGCCCCCCTTGAGAGGCTGAGCCATCGACAGCGCAAAGCGCATGTCAGGGACGTACAGCACGCGCAGATGGGAGCGCGACAACTTCCGTGCAAATGGATTGCCACCGGCGTTGGCGGATGCGCTCAGATTCGACGCTGACGCTGCGGACGAGACGACGACGCGGTCGCTCTTTGAGTGACCTTGCATCTTCGCTGCTTGCTCTGTCTTTGCCTGCTCCAGCTTCGTCCGCATGTGCATCGACGCCACGGAGACGTACTGCTGCATCAACTTGAGCGCCTGGATATCGTTCCTCCGCTGCTCGTAACTAGCTGCTGCGGCTGCCTCCGCCGCAGTCGGGAAAGTCGTCGCTTGTCGGTTGGTCGGGTAGTTGTCAAGCGAATCCGTGCTCGAGAGCACATCGCGCGGACCGCGACGAGCGCTCATAGCTGGTGAGTCGTCCACGCTAGTCTCGTCAGTGCTGAAGTCTGCTGCGACGCCTTTCTCCATCTCTGCGATCACCTCTTGGATGCCAGACAACGACGACGACGCCATCAGCGCGCGGTCGAACGTTTCACGAGAGACTGGCGGGCGACAGGAGTGTTTCAGTCGAGCAGTAATGTCGTCGTCACCTTCGTCCATCAGGAAAATCATCGGTTTCTTCAGGAATGGTCGGAGTAGTGGGCTCATGAACACATTGGCATCGACGCTGCCCATCTGTGTGGCGATATGGCTCATCAGCTCCAGCGTCGCGTTCCGGATCCACCAGCTCGGGTGTAGAAGAAGTGAGCACGTCATCTTGGCTTTCTCGACCAGTGCGCTTGTCTTGCGTTGGAACAGTCCGAGCTCGCAAAGGTTGGCGAGGCACTCCAAGGCTTTGGTGATGACGATCTCTTGGACATCGAACAGCGCCTGCTCAATACACGGCAGGATGTAAAGTTCTACCGTGACGCGGCCGACGAAGGAGCAGACGCCACCGATATAGTCAAAGAACGCGCCGCGCAGCTCCCAATCACGGTCGTTCAGAAAAGTAATCAGCTGCGGAAGAACAACATCGAGAGTTCGCTCGCGGCCAAAGAATACACACAGTCGGGTGATGTCCACAAGCAGTGCGCGCTTCACCAATGACGACGATGACTTTTGATCGGGGGCAGTCAGCTGGATGACGAATCGCGAAATCATCTTATGCAGTAGACTCAGCTCCTTGTCGAAGCTGCTCGATGCCAAGTACATCGTGTTGGTTCCCATGTCGTTGCTTCGAGATGACATGGTCGCCAGCGACGCGTTTGAACTCGTAGACGAGGTCAGAATCTTCTGCTTCATAGCGTGTGCGATTTCCAGGAACCGCCGACTGGTTGCTGCTAACTGGGGAAGACACTCGGCAAATGTGATGCGCACTAGCTCGTCCGGGTCCGATTGGAAAGGAATCATCGCTGGAAGAACGTACTGCGGGAAGACCGATGCATCGGCGAGAGGGAACGACTCCACCAGCGTCAAGAGGAAGGTTATCGTGCGCAACGCAAGTGACCGCACAGTCGCGCTCGGGTCGTCAACAACTTCCAGCAGGTACGGAATCAATCGCTGCAGCCGAACTTCGTCCGTCGTGAACTGGCCAAGCGCGCGGATTAGGTGCAAAGCCGTTAATTTCGACTCGGGGACTTGAACGTGGCGCAGACTCGAACAAATCAGCGAAAGAATGATCACAACTCCGTTGCGGTCCTGCGTCCATGCTTCATTGCTGGCGGCGGGCGGGGAAGATGATGGGGGAACGCCATTCCGAGGCTTGGGTCCTCGACTCGAGCTCTGCCCAGATCGTTCATTCTGCATCTGGCTCTGGTGAGATGCAGATCCCATGTCGTGGTCGCTTCCTTGACCGTTCGACGCGTCTCCTCCATCGGAAGCATCCCCGCGAGCGTAATCCAGCAGAAGAGAGTGCTTCTTCTTCTGCGTCAATGCGTTGTACTGGTCGTGCAGCTTCTCGATTTTCTTCTTCTGTAAGGTAGCACTCAATCCACGCATATCGTTCTCCTTCTCCTTCAGCTTCTGCAGCTTGTTCATCGCTGGGTTCGACTTCTCAGCGCGTTGGCGCTCTTGTTTTGTCGGAATCCGTTGGTCCAGCTCTTCGAGGACGCGCTGGGCTTCATGAAATTGCTCTTCCCCAGGAATTGTCACCTGGCGATCCGATCCATAGCCCTCTTTTAGACGCAGCTTGAAGAATTCCTCGCCCACACGATCTTCCGCACCGGCAACCTCGCGAACAAGGCGTCCGTAGTACTTGCACACGAGCCGAATCCGAGCGTCCGGTACTTTGCCACCGCGGCTTAGTACCAGACCCAGGAAGCGGAAGAGGAAGTTATCGAAGTACGTTGGGAACAGACCGTGCGGGTTCGTGTACTTTGACAAGTACTCGCTGGCTGACCATCGCGCGCGTGGATCGAGCTGAAGCATGTGCAGCAGCAACTCTTCGAGTCTCGGATCCCCCACTTTCTTGAGCACGCTGACAAGGTAGCTTCTGTCACCCGTGCGGTATCGCAACAGTGACGGGAGGTCGAAAAGCGGTTTGCCGCCAAGGAACATCTCAGCGATCACACAACCGGCCGAGAAAATGTCCATTGACGGCTTCAGAGTCGAATCTCCTCGCGTACGCGAATACGATGGCACGCTTCCACTTGACACACTTCCGATCGGTGTAGTTGTCGAGGAACCAGTCACGGAGCTTCCAGGACCCATTCCCATCGCCATCATCTGCTTGTCGACCTCTTCGACAGAGATTTCACTGTCCGCCATCCGCTGCAGCATCATCGCAGCGTCAGGCGTCCGCGAAGAGTTCGTAACAGAGCTAGCGCCGCCGGGAGTGGCGCCACCAGATCCCGCTTGGAACGAGGATTTGCCATAGAATCGCTCGGGAGCGACGGTGCAGCTTCTCCTCGTCGTGCCGATTGCACTGAAGTAGTAGTTGTAGTCAGCCGGGTCGTCTTCGGGCACGTATGTCGGCTTGAAAGGCGCAAAGTCAGTGAGGAAGATCCAGTTCCAACTAGTAACCATGATGTTCTCCTGCTTGATATCGCCATGACAGATCCCCTTTGAGTGCGCCTGGTCGAGCGCACGCAAGATCTGGAACGCGAGCCACTTCTTCTCGATCATAGTCAGGAACGGGCGCGAACAGATGCGGTCGTACAGGTTGGACGCGAAGTACTGCCGCACCATGAACGCCACGTGGTACTTGACCGAGAGCTGGAAGTCGGCGTACGGGATCACGTTTGGCTGCTCTTCAAGCCTGAACGCCAGCGAGATATTGCGCAGTGCCGTCTCTGCGCTGCTGAGCGACTCCCTCTCGTCGTACTTGCGGTAGATCTTGACGACCAGGTGTCCCTCCTCGCACTTGCACGAGATCGACTTGAGAAACTTGCCGTCGCCGATCAGGCTACCGAACATCATGTTCATGGAGCGCGGTGAGTAGTCCATCAGGTACGTGCGATACTGCGACGCGCTGTCCAGCTGGCTCTGCGGCTGCGCGCGCGGCGCGGCGTTCCCCATCGCTGCTCAGGTGTTGCTGCACGGAGCACGGCGGCTCGTCCTCCGTCTTCTCAAGGCGGCTTCCGTCCGCGTCTCCCGCCGACGCAGAGTTGCTCAACGGCCGCACGAAGCCTCGTACTGTCGAGCAGGCAGGTGGGGCTGGCGCGCGCGCGCTGTCGAGCAGGCCGCTGGAGCCGACGAAAGCGCGCAGCAGCGGACACACGTCGCCACGCCTTTCTCGCCCGAATGCAGTGCAGTGCCAGCGCGACGGTCGTCGCCCTGTTGAACGGAGAAAGAACGCACGGAGCATACTTTGTCCTAGTGGCAAAATGTCCTCTGCGAAATCATGTATCCCTACATTTATATGTGAGACCTCCTGAAAATTCATATCTGATTGACTGGAATGACCGCGGATTCCGCAGCAAACAACAAACACTATTGATGCACTTGGACTGTCCACTTCAAAATCGCTCTATAATGACCAGCATTCAAACCCCTCTACAAGAGTGCGTTGCTCTTTGGACCAGAGTGATGGTTCGTGCCTGGTTCAACTTGTCTTCCGCATTTTCACATTCCGGCCGCTCGCGCATCCAACAGAAGCGAGGCATGGAGACAGCGGCAGCAGGAAGAAGCATAGACGCCGCGGCCGCAGGCTCTGCGGACGTCGGCGACGACATTTCCGAGCTAAAGCGATACATAGGTGCGCTTTTGCCACCTTGGCGCCAAGCCTCTCCGTGGCGCGCCATTAACCTCTGCGGTGGCGGCGCATGCGGCCACTACGCGATGATCAGTCGATATGATGCACTCGGAGATGGAGTTAGTGGAGAGCATCAAACAGAGCGAAGACAGCATGGCGGTCGTGAACTCGCGGATCGAGCGTCTCAAAGTTAGCTTTCGTGTGGCGGCTTGTTCACACGATTCTCGCGCCGACTAATTGATTGGATCGGTGTTAGGAGTCGGTCGCGGAAGAGCAAGATCGCTACAAGGCACTCACAGGAACGCTAAACAATGACAAGCACGAGCTCAAGCTTATCGAGGAGAAGCGAATTGGTTCGTTCCGCTCTTTATACCTGCCTTTTCGTGGGTCGTTGACTTACCAGGAGATTCGTGTTTCAAGTCGCGACAGCGAGGCATCAACAGTACCTCAGTAAGCGATATACCACACCGATTCTGCAATTCAATCACTGTTGCTTACACGAGCTGCATCTAGACGAAGTCACAGGACGTGAAAAGGAAATCGAGTGCTTGCGCAGCGACTATCAAGTGGCACGAGCCGCTTTGGTGTCGCTGCGGCGCAGTCTAGCACAGATGTCGCACCTCGTGGAAATCCTTGATAACAGCCAACTGGAGACAGACATCAAGATGCAACAAGGTGTGAACCTTGACTTCTTACCCCAAAAGAACGGACTAGTCCTAACATGCTTGGGGTTCGACGCTGGTGACGCTCCTAATAGCTCGAGTTCAACTGAAAACGATCACCATCAAGGACGAGCGCGCGGCGGAGGTCCAAAAGCTTCGAGCGAAGCAGCGGTACGTTTTGGAGTACAGCTCGCAGGTGAAGCAAGAAGTAGATCAGGTGAGCCGAAAGCGAACTCAAGTCGAGAGTGAGCTGAGCCATCGCAAGAGCGAGGTAGAAGCAATCCGGCAACTCCTTCAGCATGAAGAGCTGAAGATCGAATCGGTGCAAACTCGCATTCGAGAGGAGACAGCACAAGTCATCCAGGAGACTAGTAAGTCGTGCATCAATTGCCTCACGCTTGTGAAGAAGCTCTGTGTTCTGATCATGATGATATCGTGCGTAACAGAGCTACTGGAGGACAAGTTAGAGATCCAACGCAAGAAGTATAGAGCGAAAACTCGCGCTGAGATCGGCTCTTTGAAACGACGTGTGCAGTTCCTGAGCTCTGGTGCGTACATGTCATAAAGCCAGTACTGCGACGCTTTTTCGTGTCTCCCCTGATCAACAGCGCTTTGCAGAGATAGAGAAGGAAGCGATGATGAACGAAGACGTTGCCTCATTTCTTGCCGGCCGATGGGCTCAGCGCCGGGCGGTTGACCTCAGGTTCGCTTCCCTCGTACTGGTAGTCTCTACTTACCATTGACACGTTGCTGTGTTGCACAAGTTTACAAGAGCATATCGATCGGATCGATAACGTCCAAGAGTTGATCGCGAACTTGAGCCGGAAGATCGACAACTTTGATCGGGACGGTAAGGTATTGAGCACGGTTGCTCTCCAAGAGGATGTCGATTCCCGACGCAGCGATCTGGCTGCTATTCAAGCAGTCTTGAAGAAGAAGCAGGTCCAAGACACTCTATATACGAGCTGTGAACCTTGAACTTATTACTCTGTCTGTCCGAAACAATCTACAGGATACGCTGCAACTTTTGAGAGACAACCGACTGAAGGTAAGCTCCGTGCGTCGATTCTGTCGTGTTCATTTTGACTCAAACGATCTTTCCTCTGATGAAATTCTGGCAGTTGGAAAGCAGTATGAAAGATATGCAGTCCGAGCGCGAAGCTGTGGCATGTGCCATCTCCGAAGCCGATTCATCAGTTGCAAATGATCTCATACGCAGCGCTGAGGCCGAGAACAATGCGATGCTAGAATCTATCAGCACCGTGAGTGAGAAAAGCGAACTGCTCCAGAACAAGTGCAAGAAGTTTCGTGAGAGCAACGCGGCCATGAACAAGGAGATTGCAAAACTAGCGCGACAGTCCAAGTCAGCCAACACGGCTGTGCAGAACAAGTCAGCTGAGCTGCAGGAGCAACGAGACCTCGCAGAACTTCTCGAATCTGGGATTCAGGCAAGAGTTGATGCGAGTTTCCCCCACTGCCTTCAGACGGATTAACGCGTTCTTGTTGATCATTCTAGCATGGCAAAAGGTATCCGTGCTTCTGCTAGGATGGTATACTGCATGTGTGTTATGGTTGCTCTGATTCTTTCGTGGACCATGTAGACGCAGCCTCGAAATGGAGGAGTTCCGAAAGAAGCTGGTGCTGCAGCACGATGCTGCTCTCCTAGAGCTACGAAATCAGGAAAAGAACCTACTACAGCAGTACGCAGAAAGAGAGGCAAGTTTGCAAGCCGAGCTCGATGCATGGGACTCCAAGGTATGTACGTGTCAGTTGCAAATGATGTGAGAGATGGTGTCTCACCAACTGTGTATTGCATGTGATCCCCACCCGACCCGGGGAAACGAACGCTCGTGCTTTGAATTCAGATCTCTCAGCTGCAACAGCGTCAATCAGTAGCGCAGTAGCGGTCAGTTTGCGAGCTCGAGAAACGGTTACGGGTCACACCTGCTACAACTAATGGCAAAGGCGCCAGCGCATCGCATCGATTCTCGGTGTTTCACTCCACACATCTCACACGCTATCCACAGCGTTTTCTTCCGTAGCAAAGATCGCTTCGAGAAGTCGCTTTTCCTCGGCAAATGCAACTCCTCTCCGGCAATAGTACGGCAGTTGTGGCACGAAACGGTTTCCCTGGCATTACTGAGACTCGCATCTGCGCATCCGCGCCTCTCTAGTCATGTGTAGCATTGCACACGCGCTCTACTTGTGTTCAGGTGTAGCTCATATCCCAAGCTGTTCCAGCCTGCCCAAGCGATCCCCACGAGAGTAATCCAGACCTCTCATCAGGAGCTCCAGCAAGATGCGCTTCGCCTGGATCATCACAATTGCTGCGGGGTTCGTTTACGAAGCGGTTCGGACTGAGGCTGCTCCGATCAGCACCAATCGGCAGTTTCGATTCGTTGGGCTGCCGCATCTACCGGCGGAGCAGGTCCGTGAACGAGAGAACCGACTGTTGCGCCATCAACACGAGGATGGCAGAGAGACCAGCGCTTCCCGAGCCAACACGACAGGCAATACGTATAGCTTCGACGACCTCGCTGGCTCATCGTATACCCCGGGGACCGTCCGTCCTGCGGACATTGGATCCGGCAGCGACGACGAGCGCAACGGGAATCACCATCACCATCGCGACCACCACCAACGTAATCATGAAGCAGAAGCAGGTGAACCCAAATTCAACCCGGCAAGCGAGACGTACAACTTTGACGGCGCCGCTGGGTCGGCGGCCTACGCGCCAGGCTCCGTCCGCCCCGCCGATCCGGATGCGCTCGACTCGACCGGCAGCGTCGCCACGTACAACTTCAGTCTCCTCACCAATGCGTCGCAGGTCGTTGGAGTGGCGCGGCCTGCCGATGTGAGCGTCGGCGACACAGAGGCATCGCCGCGGCGGTAGTGCGTACACATCCGTATCGAAGATGTCTAAAGTATGGTAGCTGCCTTGCCTTGTCGGGACGACTCCAACGACCGCGATCGACCGACGCAATGCGGGGCGGCACCAACTAACCCCCAGTCGCGTGGCCGTTCGCACATCCGCTTCCCACGCGGCCTCAGTCCGACGGAAGCACCAGCGGCGGTGCTGCACCAAGCCCAACGCATCACACCGCATCATACACACGAGCTTACCACGCTCAAGAAAAAGATAAACTCGTCGCTTTGCTTTATTAAAGCTCTCCGCGCCGTGCTCGGCGTCCAAGAGACGAGAAGAATCGCTGCTCGCGCGAAATGGGCTTCGCGTCCGCCGGGCCGCGCGCACGTGCTCGCCCCCGCCTTCCTCGCTCCTCGCTCCTCGCTCCTCGCTCCTCGCTCCTCGCTCGTACATCTAGCTGTACAAGTCCTCCTCGTCCTCCTCGGCGGGGGCGGCGCCGGCGCCAGCCCCGGCCGTCACGTTGCGTCCCGGGAACGAGAAGTTGGCCAGTGACGACCCGCCAGCCGTCACGTGCGAGCGCGCCTGCTGCAGCGTCTGCGCGAACGTAGAGTACTGCGCGAGGTCGCGGTCGCTGACCGAGCGACGCGCGTTGCGTACAGCCTCCTCAAAGTGGCGCGGCGTGATCTCGGGCACCGGGTCCTCCTCCTCGACGTCCTCCATCTCGTCGCCGGCCTCGGCGCGCAGGCGGTCGCGCTCCATGTCACGCGCGATACTCTCGCGGATCGCGAGCTTGGCCGCGCGCTGGCAGATCTCCGTCAGGTCGGCGCCAGAGAACTTGTCCGTCTGCTGCGCCAGGTAGTTGAGGTCCACGTCCTTGGACACCGGGCTCTTGCGAAGCACCGAACGCAGGATGCTCAGGCGCGACTCGAAGTCGGGCATCGGGATGAAGATGAGCTGGTCGAGGCGACCCGGACGCATCAGTGCGGGGTCGATGATGTCCGGCCGGTTCGTCGCGCCAATGATGAACACGTTCTTCTTGGCTCCCATGCCATCCATCTCCGTCAGCAGCTGGTTCATTACGCGGTCGCCCGCGCCGCCCGCGTCGCCGGAGCTGTTGCCGCGCTGTTGGGCGATCGAGTCGAGCTCGTCGAAGAAGAGCACACACGGCGCAGCGGCGCGCGCCTTGTCGAACACCTCGCGCACATTGGCCTCCGACTCGCCAAACCACATCGTCAAGAGCTCCGGCCCCTTGATCGAGATGAAGTTGGCCTGGCACTCGTTCGCGACCGCCTTGGCCAGCAGCGTCTTACCGCAGCCCGGCGGGCCGTAGAAGAGCACACCCTTGGAAGCGCTCAGTCCGTACTTCTCGAACTTCTCCGGGTGCTCCACGGGGTACTGCACCAGTTCGAGCAGCTCGCGCTTGACGTCCGTGAGCCCACCGATGTCCTTCCACGTCACCGTTGGCACCTCGACCGTCGTCTCGCGCAGCGACGACGGGTTCGACACACCCAGCGCGTACTTGAAGTGCGCCTGGGTCACCGACATGGCGTCCAGGATCTCCGCGTCAATGCTATCGTCCTCAATGTCAATCACGTCCATCTTCTCGCGGATGCACTGCAGCGCCGCCTCCGTGCACAGCGCCGCCATGTCCGCGCCGACAAAACCCTGCGTCTCGCGCGCGATCATCTCGGGGTCCACGTCGTCATCCAGCTTCATGTTGCGCGTGTGGATACGGAAGATCTCCAGGCGGCCGTTCTCGTCGGGCACGCCAATGTCAATCTCACGGTCGAAGCGGCCGAAGCGGCGGAGCGCCGGGTCCATGCTGTTCGGGCGGTTGGTCGCGCCGATCACGACGACGCTCGAGCGCTGCTTCAGGCCGTCCATGAGCGTCAGTAGCTGCGACACAATGCGGCGCTCGACCTCGCCGTTTGTCTTCTCGCGCTTGGGTGCGATCGAGTCGATCTCGTCGATGAAAATGATGGCCGGTGCGTTCTTCTCGGCCTCCTCGAACGCCTTGCGCAGGTTGCTCTCCGACTCGCCGGCCATCTTCGACATGATCTCCGGACCGTTGATCAGGAAGAAGAAGGCACCCGTCTCGTTCGCCACAGCGCGCGCAATCAGTGTCTTGCCCGAGCCGGGCGGTCCGTAGAGCAGCACGCCGCGCGGCGGCTTGACGCCCAGCGTCTTGAAGAGCTGCGGGTGGCGCAGCGGCAGCTCAATCATCTCGCGGATCTGCGCCATCTGCCGTCGGCACCCACCGATGTCGTCGTACCCAACCTCGTCCATCTTCTCCTCGTCCTCGCGACGCACGGGCTCGCCCTCGCAGTGGATGATCGTGTCGGGCGCCACGATGCAGTACGGCGCCGGGTCGCACTCGACGACCTTGAACTCGACCGGGTGCATGGCCTGGCGCACGAGGAACAAGTCGCCCTTCTTGACCGGGCGGTACGCCTCCACGAAGTACGGCTTGAGGTACACGTCGAACAAGTTGCCCGTCACGCCCTCGATCGTGTCGTCGATGGGGAGCACGTGAATGCGCTTGCCGTACGGCACGTCGCCGCACGTCGAGATGCTCACAATGTCGCCCAGGCGCACGCGCAGGTTCTTGCGCACGACCTTGTTCATGCGCACGTTGGCGTCGTCCACCGTCTCGTCCTGCAGCACGACGCACACCGTGTCGTGCCCCTTCTTGCCCTTGATCAACACCGTGTCGCCGCGGAAGAGTTGCAGCTCCTCCATCTTGGCCATGCTCAGCGCGATCACAGAGTTGTCGTCGTTCGTCGCCTCGTCCACGATCAGCCGGTTAGGCGCGCGCTTGCGGTCCATGATGCCCGCGTTGAACTCCTCCTTCCTGCGGCCGCCCACACAACGCACAGTCAGTCGCGGGGTACACTCGGTCCCGCGCATACGCCGCCACAGCGCGCGCGTACTTGTCCGCCATGGTCGTCGATTCCTGGTCTGTTGCGTGGGAACGGGGTTCGGTCGGTCTGCTCCTGCGCCACCGACGCGCGTTAGACACTGGACTCGCACGCGACCCCCCTTGTCTGCCAACTGCAGGAGCGCACGCCGCAACGAGGGGAGGTGTTACGACGGCCGCGCCAGGCTCGCTCCTTACCTGTGGTCTTCTTCTTCTTCTTCGCCCTTCCTGCGCGCCTCTCGGTTGTCGCGTTCTCCCCCTTCGAGGCAAGCCGAAAAGTGAAAGATATCGCTTTTGGTTTCGGAGATGCGGTGACGTGGCTGTAAACTACC
>JAADYC010000705.1:0-14811 GCA_023338135.1 Phytopythium kandeliae | reverse complement strand
TGCACCGTGCAGCGCGCTTTGCGAGCCCAACAAACCGCCAAGGCGCCACCGGCCGCGCCGACCGACGCAGCTATAACCAACGAGTCCGCAGCCGCGGCGCACACAACTGATCCTGTTCCCTCCTGGCCTGCCTCCTCGCCGCGCGCCGCTCCATGAATCGATCAATATACCCGCCGGCCCCGCGGCCGTTCGTCTCCGGCGGACGAGCCGCCCCGCGCGTCGCGCCGCGTCCTGCCGCGCCAAGCGCGCTAGTTGGCCGGCGGCGCCTTGGACGCGGCCATCAACTCTATTTTCCGCCACTTGTCCTCGCCCTCGTCCTTCGACTCGGCCTGCGACTGCTCCTTCAGCGAGTACTCCTTCGCGCACTGGTCGTACAGCGCCATGTCGTAGTCCATGTACAGCTTGAGCACGTTCTGCGCGGCAACAACCAGTGTTAGCTTCCGCTGCGTCCGAGCAGCAGCCAGCTCGCGTCCAATCGAGCGACCGATCCGACGCTAGGCGTGCGACGCCCTCACAAACGCACCTGGGCGAGTCCCTCGACGGTCGAGTTCCAATGGCCGAGCGAGTTCCGGTGCAGCGGACCGTAGATGACCGGCAGGATCAGGTGCGCGTGCTGCTTGCTGAGGCAGCCGTTGTTGACCAGGTGCTCGTTGTTCCAGAGGAAGAGCGAGCGCTCCGAGACCTGGAAGTGCTGGCTGCCGAGCCACTTGGCCAGTCCGTTGAAGAGCGGCTTGTGCACCTGCAGCAGCTGCTCCGTGCCCATGAGCTCCAGGATCTCCTCGAGCTCGTTGAGGAAGATGACCTGCTTGGACGAGCACGACCAGGGCCAGAACTTGAGGATGCCCTGGATGATCGGCACGGCCGTCTCCGGATCCTTCTCCACGTACTGCGTGATGCAGTACGAGAGCTGCTGGTGGTACATCGACACGCACTTGGGCTTGTGCAGCGGCACGAGCGCGCGCACGAGGAACTGCAGGTGCTCGGCCTTGAGCGGCAGCGCAAACCCGTTGATGATGCTGCCGAGGATCTCGAGCAGCTCGCCGATGCCGTTGTGCCGCTCCGTCTCGTACACGAACCGGTAGAACACGTTGCTGATGGCCTTGCGGATGAACGACCGGTGCGACATAAACTTGCCGTAGATGCGGTGCAGGATCGTCTTGAGGTAGTCCCGCTCGCGCGGGTCCTCGCTGTCGAACAGCTCGATGATCGACAGGCAGAACTTCTGGTCCACGAACTTCTTGGCCACCTTGGCGTTCACCTCGCCCGACACGATGAACCGCAGGAAGAACTCGTACACGACCTGCAGGTGCGGCCACGACGGCTCCAGCACCGGCTCGTCCTCCTCCGGGTCAAAGTCCTCCGTCTCGGGCGGCAGCGCGCGGCAAATGTTCACCGACTGCCCGGCGCCAGAGCGCGCGGCGCAAAGACACGTCAGCGACTCGCTCTCCTCCCTCCCCTCGGCGCGACGCGGCGCAGCACAGAGCAGATACGCACCACCATGGCCATAATGTCGGGCATGAGCGCCTCCGTGAAGATCTTCTGCCCGCCCGGGTTGTTCACATAGTCTACGAGCTCCAGCAGCGTCTGGCGCTTGAGGTCCTTGCCCCTGCGCGTGCCGACGCGAGCGTCAGTCCATCCGTCCGTCCGTCCGTCCGCCCGTCATCCTCTCCGTCTCCGTCGGCGTCAGAGGCAACACGACGGGATAGATCCGCTCGAGACGCACCGCTTATCGGACGTGGGGTCGTCAAAGTTGAAAATGACCGAGCAGAGCTCGAGCTTCTGCTGGAAGAGCGCCTCGCGCTTCTGCATGGACGTGTCCTTGAGGTGGGGCAGGTCCTTGAGCGCCTGCACCTTCTGGTTGCGCGCAAGGAACGACCGGCGGCGCTCGCGCTTGGGCAGCGACACGTCCGAGCGCGCCACGTCGTTCACGGGCGAGCCCGCGCCGCCGTTCGCGGCGCGCGCGCCACCGCCGTCCACGTCCATCGCCGCGCCGCCCATGGCCTCGCCGTTCGTGCTCAACTTGCGCTTGACCGTTTGCAGCATCCCCTTCATGTCGAGGCGGCCGCGCGCGTCCTCGTCCTCGTCCTCGCTCCGCGGCTGCGGGCCCGCTCTGCCGCGCGCCACGCCCGCGCGTTAGTCCCGCGCCCGCGGCTGCCGCGCGGTGCCGCGGCGCTCCCTACCTGTCGCCGCCCGGCTGGCGCGCGCGCGCGATCGCAAGCAGGCAGCAGGCTCGACCGCTCCACGGGCGGGCCGCGTTTTGACTGGGGGGCCACGCGACGGACCGAGGAAGAAGGGGGGCGCCGCCCGCGCGCACTGCGTAAGAGTATGCGGGGTCTTGGCCGCGTCGCCGCCAGGCACGTCCTCCCTCCGCCCTCGAGGGGGAACAAAGCGCGCGCGCGGTTCCGCGGGAGGGGCGACGCCGGAGAAGACCTACCGCACACCTACCCCTACCTGTACGCTGACCCTCTCCACGGTGTGGGCCACACCAGCGTATCAACCATGCCAATGCCAAAGGCGATGGCGGCGGCGAGGATGGCGGCGGCGAGGACGCCGCGGCGCGTCGCCGGCCGCCGCGTGCGCGTCTTTGAGGCCCATGAAGGCGGCGAGTGGCCGCGCGCAGCGCTGACCGAGGACGGCGAACCGCGCCTGAGTACGTGGATGGGCGGTGCCGCCCTTGACGGCGGCGGAGAGGACGCGGATCGCTCGGGACGCATCGAGCAGTTCGACGGCTACGTCGACGTCGAGTATGGCGGCGCCGGCGCGTGGCTAGGCATGCGCGTGCGTCTGTGGACCGCCGCGGACGGGAGCGCGAGCTTCTGCAGCGGTGAGTGCATGCGCGCGCGCGGGTCGGCAGCAGGTCCAGCGTTGGACGCCGCGGTGACGTGAGGGTTGTGGCGCGCAGTCCGCGGCGTGGCGTGGTACGAGGAGAGCCGAGGGCGGCGCTTGGAGCCGCGAGTGGCGACTGTCGCGGTCGACGAGGAGCAGGAGACGACTGGCGACGTGCGGCAAGGCGGCGTTGCGGTCGCGGAGCGGCTGCCGCGCGTGGTGGTCGACGTCCTCGCCAGGTTCCGAGCCGCCAACGTCCAAGTAGGCGCCGTCGTCGCCTCCAACCGCCGCCCGATGCTCTCTCACCAGCTCTCGACGGTCCGCAGGCACTGAATGAGCTCGAGTCACCCCGTCCAAAGTTCGAGTACGAGCTGCTGCAGCACCACCGCGAGCTGGACGTGGTCGTCGCGACAGTCAGTGGCAGCGGCCGCCTGGAAGTGCTGTTCGCTCTGCCGCTGCTGGCGGACGAGGACCCAGACGTCGAGCGCGACGAGTGTGGGGCGATGCAGGGAGGCTCGTACCTGTTTGGAGCGCTCCCGCGTCCGCTTGTGGAGCGCGACGGCAGCTGGACGATCGTGTGTCTCCACCTCGTTAGCGCTCCACCAGACAGCAAGAAGACCAAGACGAGCGTCCAAGACGCGCACTCGTGGAGCGTGAGCCTGTCGTCGACGAGCGACCTGCGTCTGTCGAGCCGAGTCATGCAGATGTCGCTCGTAGACAGCGACGGCGCGTCCTCGGTCGACCTGCTCGCCTCGTGCCGACACGTGAGCTACCTGGTGTCCACGGACCGATCCGCGCCACGGATGGACTCACTCGCTGCCACGCGCAGGCGTTTCTCTCCCAATGGACCAGAAGACGCGACTTCATTGGCGAACTGCGCTCGAAAGTCATCGGTACGACCTCTCTCTTTCTTTCTCTCTCTCTCTCACGCACACACTCTCTCTCTCGTCTCGGTCACATCGAGTGGTGGCGATACCGGCAGCGAGTTGGCTGACATCGGTGGAGTGCACCCGGTGACAGTGCTCGAGTTCGACCCGGTGGACTTCTCGCGCGTGTTCTTCATGCTGCAGGAGCAGTTGGAGCCGCGCGCGCCGCTGCGAGTGCTCGTGCTGGCGCTGGCGTTCACGCCCGCGTTCTTCGTCACGCGGAGCCTCGCCGACCTGCGCGTGCGGCTGCTCGACGGCCGCAGACCGCCTCCCGACGGCTCAGACGCCGGCATCGCGGTCGATCTGTCCGCCCACGCCCCCGACGCGGTCGAGGCGTGGGAGCACGACACGTCGGCGCTCGTCGCCGCCTTCCTCTCGTGTCTCCAATCGGCGCTGATCCAGCACTTGTACGCGTAGCAGAGGCAACAGCGGCGGCCGCGAATGACCCAACGCTCCTCGAATTGTTCAGACGGTATACACACTAACCTCTCCAGCGCAGCCACGCACTCTCCGGCGAAACCTCTCCCCCAAACGCAATCTACAGCCGCGCGGTCGCCTCGGCCTCGGCCTCGAGGTACATGGCCTCGATCTGCTGGTGGAAGTGCTTGGCGAGCGCGTGGCGCTTGAGCTTGAACGTGGGCGTCGCGAGTCCGTCCGCCGCCGTGAGCTCGTGCGGGTGCAGGTGGATGCGGCGCACGCGCTCGAAGCCCACGAGTCCGTTCTCGACGCCGAGTGCCTCGAGGCTGTGCATGATGGCGTGACACAGACTGCCCTCGCCGCGGCGCTCGCACAGGCGCTCGATCTCGCTCTGCTCGTCGCTCTCGGGCTCGGGCTCGCCTTGCTGCTGCTGCTGCTGCTGCTGCTGCTTGGCCCACGTGGCCGCGACGTCGGCGTCCGGCACGATGACGGCCACAAGGAAGTTCTTGAGCGAGTCGCCGTGCACGTACACCTGCGCGACGAACGGGCTCTTGGCGTACACGGCCTCGACCTTCTCCGGCGCCACGTACTCGCCCTGCGACAGCTTGAAGATGTTCTTCTTGCGGTCGACGATGCTGAGCGTGCCGTCGGCGTTCCAGCAGCCGATATCGCCCGTGTGGAACCAGCCGTCGGCGTCGATGACCTCGCGCGTGAGCTCCGGCTGCTTGAAGTAGCCGATGAAGAGGTTGTCGCCGCGCATGAGCACCTCTCCGCGCGGCCGCCAGTCGCGCGACTGCTTGTCGGCGTCGGTCGTCGGCCGGCTGAAGTACTCCATGTCGGGCACGTCCTCGAGCTGGACCTGCACGCCGCCGAGCGGGATGCCCACGTGGTTGCTCACGGCCAGGTCGGGCCGGCCGCACGTGATGACGGCGCCCGTCTCGGTGAGTCCGTAGCCCTCGAAGACGGGGCAGCAGAAGGCCACGGCCAGGAACTGCTTGACCTCCGGCGCGATGGGTGCCGAGCCGCTCAGGATGAGCCGCACGCGGCCGCCCAGCGCCGCCTTGAACTTGTTGAACACGAGGCGGTCCCAGAAGGCGTGCCGCGTGTCCAGCGCGTTCGCCTTGAGGTAGTACAGCTTGGCGGCCAGCGCGCGGTCGATGAGCTGCTTCTTGACGCCGGCGGCGGCCGCGACGCCCTGCGCCAGCTTGTCGTAGATGCGGTTGAGCAGCCGCGGCACGGACGGGAAGACGGTCGGCTGCAGCACGGCCATGTCCTCGAGCAGCTTGGTCACGTCTCCCTGGTAGAAGCCGATGGCGCCGCCCTTGGCGATCACGTGCGCCTGCACGTTGCGCTCGAAGCAGTGCGCCAGCGGCAGGTACGACAGGTGCACGTCGGTCGGGAAGAGCACCGTGTACTGGTCGCTGCAGCCGACGGCCGCCATCAGGTTCGAGTGCGTCAGCATCACGCCCTTCGGATTCCCCGTCGTCCCGGACGTGTAGCAGATCGTGCACACGTCCGAAGGGAGCGGCGGGTCCGCCGGCACAATGTTCTCCTTCCCGGCCGCCATCACTTCCGACAGCGTCAAGAGCCGCACGCTATGCTGCTTGGCCAGCTCGATCTCCTCGGCATCCACGTCGTCCTCGAACTGCACGACGGTCTTGACAGTCGGGCACTGGTCGATGCACCCCATGAGCGTCTTGAACTGCTCCTTGGCGCAGAACACCACCTTCATCTCCGTGTGGTTCATGATGAACGGCACAGCGTTCGGACCGAGCGTGTCGTACAGCGGCACGAGCGTGTACGCCATGCGGCTCGTCGCGTGCTCAACCAGGCACCACTCGTAGCGGTTCTTGCTGAAGACGCCCACGAGCTCGCCGCGCTCCGTCTGCAGCTGCGACTGCATGCCGGACGCGCACGCGGCCGTCTGGTCCACGAACTCCCGGAGCGAGATCCACTCGTAGGCGGCGGCCACGGCGCCGGTCGCCGGGTCCACCGGCCGCCAGCCGAAGAGCCGGCCGCTGCCCTCTGGGTCGAGCGAGAACCGGTCCATGAGGTTCGAGTAGAGCGTCCACGACGGGTCGAAGCGCGACGCGAGCGTCGACTCGTGCACGGCGCCGCGCGAGGCCGTCGCCGTGCCCGGGAGCTCGCGCGAGTGCAGCATGGCGGGCAGAGTGTGTGTGAAGCGGCGGCGGCGGCGGCGGTGGCGGCGGCGGCGGCGGGTGGATGGCCAGGAAGCAGCGAGTCCTGGGTGGCGGCGGCGCTGGAGAATGGAGACTGGCGAGCGGCGGCCGAGGCGACCGCGTGCGTGGCGTAGTATATGAGCTGCTCGGGCTTTCGGCGGCGGCCACTCTACTCTCGGCGATGAGGTTCCGTGACCGCCACAATGTGATGACATGCCGGATTTTATGTGTACTGATCGTCGAATTACATTCTGCACAAGTTGTGTAGAACCTGCTTGTTAGGATTGTCTGACAGAAAGAGTGATGTGTGCTGACGCCAAAATGAGGGTCGCACTTCTGGACAGGCGTGAGTCGGACCTCGTTGAAGCAGATGGTGCGCTGGCGAGCGGGTTGGACTTGGGTTTTGTATGCCCGCCGCGGTCTGACACCTGGCGCCTGACGCATGCGCGGTCCATGTTTGCGAAACAGATTGGTTTCGCGGCGTCGGACGCACGAATTAGCTCAGTCACAGCTACCGAATGCGGACGCTCTCGCGCATACTCGCAATGCCACGACACCCCGAGTTCTACCGTTTAGCACGTCGCAGAGTCTGCTTTCGAGCGGGCGAGACCGCGTTTTACGCATTACATCTTGGCGACCGCTCCCCGCCCCGCACACAGCGAGCTCGTCACACGCCACAACGCTCAACGCGCAACGCGTCAGGTTTCACGCCGCCGCTTCCTCTGCGATCGTGGTCCACACACAAGCGTTCAACAGCTCGTCCGTCGCACCTATACATTTGAGTGCCTACGAATACGCATGACCTGGGACCCTCGATCTGTCTCCAATACTTCCCCTATATTATTCAATACAATCATTCCTTGCGAAAGCGTGTCCACTCCGACCTTGCATCCTGCTGTGGATTGCAAATAAAGAGCCTCGTCTCGTCGATCCGTCAAGTCCCATTTCGCCAGTTGCAGTCGCCGCCTCGTCGAAGAGATGAGCGCATGCGTCGCCAGCCGCTGCTGCCGCCACCGCCGCCGCCTCCGCCGCCGCCGCTCGTGTCCGCTCGCGTTACTGCTGCTTGTGCTTGCGCGCCGCCGTCTTCCAGGCGAGCGCGGCGGCGTCTCCGAGCGGACGCGCGCCGCGGCACTTGCGCACCGTGGCGAGCAGCGCAGCGACCGAGAAGACGCCGCCGATGGCGAGGAAGACGGCACCGAGCGGCGTGTTCTCGCTGCCGAACCAGGCGAGCTCGCCGACCACGAGCGCCTTCTTGCCGGCGAACGAGCGCACGAAGAAGTTGGACTGCACCGCAAAGGTGAGCGTCGTGCCGGCCGGCAGCTCGGCGAACCGCTCGATGCGCGCGTACGCCTTGCGGAAGGGCTCGCGGGCCGCCGTCTCGACCCAAACGCGCCAGAACTCGTTCTCGACGCCTGTGCCGATGCCGTAGAGCGGGTCCAGTGGGTCATGCACCCACGCCGTGCTGTTGGTGTAGTCGCTCGTGACGTGCACCTCGTGGCCGGAGCCGGAGCCAGCGGCGGCAGCGCCAGCGGCCCGCGGCGGAGGGATCAGCCGGCTCAGGTTCGGGTTCTGCCACACAGCCAAGTACTCGTCGTCGCCCGCGTAGTCGAGCCACGCCGGGTTCTTGTTGTTGTGCGACGGGTACGTGCGCGCGACGCCCTTGGACACGAGGTCGGTGCGCGCGAGCGCCTCGCCCGTCGGCAGGCGGCCCTCGTGCAGCCAGAAGATGTCGTTGAACATGCTGGTGGCGACGATGCCGCAGGGGAAGAGCGCGCGCGTCTTGCCGCCGCTGCTCGCGTCGCAGGCGCCGGCCACGCACTTTGGCGCGTCCGACGTCTCGAGCGGCGCGCAGGCCGTGAGCGCCACGTCCGGCGTCCACTCGCCCGTGAACTGCGTGCGGTCCATGGACGTGACGAACCGCCGGTGGTGCTGGAAGTAGTTGTCGAGCTCGTAGAAGACGTAGAGCGGCCCGGAGACGTTCGTCGGCAGCGTGAACGTCACGAAGCACGTGTGGTCCGCGTGGAACGAGTTGGCCATGGCGGCCGACGTCAGCTGGCAGTTGGCGAGTGCCGAGACGGACCCGCCCGCCTGCTGCGCCTGTGCCTCGCCCGAGCCGCCGTCGTCATAGACCACGCGCAGCGTCGTGAGCGCCGCCGACGCCGACAGGATGGCCGCGCCGAGCGCCAGCGTCGTCGCCGCCACGAACAGGCTCGCGGCGATCGCCCAGTTGAGCGTCAGCATGGGCTCCCACACGCGCAGCCGCTGCTGCGTCCACCGCGAGTCGTCCGGCCGGTTCGCGCCGCCGCCGGGCTCGCTGCGCGCCGTCGCCGCCGTCGCCGCCTTGCGCGCGTCCTTGGTCGGCGACTGGCTTGCGGCCTCGCCCATGTGCGCGCCGGGCGGCAGCGGCGCCACCATGGGCGTCGTCAGCGCCGCCGAGCCCAGGTCTTCATTGTGCACGACGATCGCCGGCATGGCCTCTCGAACGACTCGAGCCTGTCGCCTCGCGGTCGACTCGGAGAGCGGAGACTGGCTGGGGCGACGCGAGTAGTGGGAAGCAGCCAGCGCCGCAGCGCGCACGGGCCGTTTCCCACCCGCCGGCGCTATTCCTGGAGAGCCAACCGCGCTCGGCAGTGCCGACGCCATTCACTCACGACAGACGGAAGAGCAAGAGGAAGAAGACGCACAAGAGCTCTGCGTCGGCTCGAGAATAAACTACTGTGCATTTCGATGGCGTTGGCGCTGTCCCCGATGCAGACGCACTCTATCGCGGCCGCTGCTGCTGCTGCTGCTGCTGTTGCTGTTGCTCCTCCTCCTCCTCTTCCTCCTCGTCCACGCGCGTCGCACAGGGCCGCTCAGTTCTTGGTCTCCTGACCGTCGGCCGCCTCTTGGCTCTCCTCCTCCATGTGCGCCTCGAAGCGGCCGCGCTTGGACATGTAGTCGTGGAAAGCCATGGAGCTGAGCAGCAGCACGACGACGGCTCCCTGTCCGTAGATGCGCGTCGTCATGACCTGCTGCGAGACCGTGATGTTCTTGTTGGCGTGCTGAGACGCGTAGATGCCGGCCACGAGCGGCGCGCTGACCGACACGAGCGTCTTGTACGGGTGGTCGAACACGTAGTTGGCCGCGCGCTGCCAGAGCTTGAGGCTCGCGTCCGCGTCCGGCTTGCTGCTCTCGAGCGTGCCGTTGATCTCGGCCAGGTACATGGTCGGGTTCCTGGCGCCGGCACCCAGGCGGCGCTCCGACACGAGCGAGAAGGCGCCGAGGAAGGGCGAGATGACGAGCGCCGTCTTGCCGCTCACGTTCAGCCGCGTGCGGAACGCGCGCCAGTACTTGTTGGCCAGGAACACGGCCGGCGCCGAGAAGCACATGGCCACGGCGCCCGCCTTGATGCCCGCCATGTACGCGTGCCGCGTGATGATGTCGCGCCGCTTGTCCGGGTTCTCCGCCTCCCACGACGTCGTCGTGCCGTTCTCCAGCGTGCTCATGGTGCTACCGACCGACTTGGACTCGCGCCACGGCGACGACAGCGACGACAGCGACGACAGCGACGACAGCGACGACAGCGACGACGAGCTCACACGACCGCGGACGTGAGCTCCAGACTGCGCGTTGGCTTCTGAGCGGCGAGGCAGCGGCTGCGCCGACCGGAGGACTCGAGGGCAGGAAGCGGGCGGCCGAGACCACCGCTGGTCGGCGCCGAGGCAAAAACACGCGGACGTGCGTGTCGCGCGATGATGGGTGGTACGTAGGCAGCGCGTACAGTAGGGCGGTTTGACGCCGGTCGGTAAATGGCGGTGGAATTGCCGAGTCGGCGGTACGAGTTAGCCGGCAGCGGCGAGCCCAGGCGCGGGCGGGCGGGACGCCGATCCTCCGATTTAGGCGGCGAATTACGGAGCTCGCGCGACCGATCCGCCGCGCTCAGGACGGGAGGCCGGCGCGTAAGCTCATGACGCCGATTCCCCGCGATGCCTGTGGCCAATCGGCGGCCGTGATCCCGCCAGCAGCATTGGGCGGACCAATCAGCGAGTAGATCGTGGCTGCATCATGCGCTTTGCCTTATCAGCCTCCAATTCGGCGACGGAGTTCCGACCGGTTTCCAAAGACAAGCCGCGGAATTATGGATAACGCTGCTCGAGTTCAACGACCTCGCGCAGGCACGCTCGTCACTCTCTCAGCGCGCGGAGCATTCAACGCGCACAGCCAAGGCGGTCGTCGAGCCAGAAGCACCGACATCGATCCCATCCGAGGAGCGAGCTCGAATGCTCACGCCAGCTCGACAGTTGGCACGGATTGCCACGGAGGCAGGCGGAGGCGCGGCGCTGTGGTCGGACATCGACCGCAGCAACATTCAAGGGATCGCATAGGTCACGGAAGAGACACTTGAGGAACGACGCCTCTGCGCCATCGGTTGTTGGGTCAATTCTCCATCCGCGCTTCAATCGAGCGGATTGGACGACTTGGAGAGAGCCGATGGTGCAGCTTGCACCGGCGCTGGAGACTAATCTGGAGGCGCCAAAGAGGAATCGAGGCGCAGATCCGCTGCTCCGTCCATTCAGCGTACGCTACTGGCCAGGCTGTTGCTGGCGAGCGGGCGAGGACGAGCTCAAATCAGCGTTCACGGAAACTGCATGTGCGATAGTTCTGTTCTGTTCATGCCCTTGCAGCTTCAGTCGAGGAAAGCGATTCAAGCGTCGCGACTGAGACTGTCGTCTATCGAACGCAACCCGCACACACAACGCGACGAGCACCGACCGCGAGGGTCCAATCGCTGAAGGAAGGCGACGGCGGCGGCGGCGGCGGTGGGTCCTCATTCCCTCATGCGGAACTGACATTCTCCAATTCTTCAAATGTCTCCATTTCCGCCTCTGTTTCGCCGCATGGCGACTAGAGTTGGGCGCTTTGATAACGTATACGTCCTTCTATTCGAGGTAGGATTGTCGGTAGACGCCGCTTCTTCAGCCGACCGACCGACTGACTGACATTGCTCGGACCATTTCAACTGCCCGCGGGCTCCAGCCAATGCGAGCTGCTGCACACTGACGAGGCGATAGCATGGCCACGAGAGACACGCGAGTCGCGCTGCCGGTCGGTCGGCTGGTCCGCTCGAGGAGGCTCCAGCATGGCTTGGCGGCGGTTCCGCCGCTCGGAGCGCGACACTCACACTTCGCTGCCGGCAGACCACGAGAGACACGCCGCTGCAGCGCAGGGAGACCACCGACATGGAGCGACAGGCACATCCGCGTATTGGGTCAGCGACAGCGGGGTGAGAGGGTGTGCGGAGGAGACGAAGAACAATGCGAGACCCGCATGCGACTCGATCCGTCTCTTCCCGACGAGCTGCGGTCCGAACGACGCTCTGGCTTGGGGAAAGCTGGATGTCCAGGCGTTTCTGGCGAAGTCGCTACCGCTGCGCGGGGACGGTCGAGTCGGTGTCAATGACTAGAACGCATGCGGAAGCGCCCGCCGACCACTAGTTCGTGCGGTGCGTTCCAGATACGAAGCAGCTTGGATTGCGACGGTCTGCACGGTGTGATACTCCGGGCGACAGCCGATCGCTCGCTGCCTTCAGATCGCGCGTCCGGCAAGTCCGAGCTCGACAGTCGGGTCTTTCGCTGTAGGAGGTCGCAGCTCCATCCCACGGACGCGGAGAGGGCTGCAGCACGCGTACGAGCGCCAAGACCGAGCAGGAGCCACACGAGCTCCTTTGACTCGCGGCCCTCTTCACCACCTCCTCCGACTTCTCGAAAACCTGCTGCGACTACGAGTCCGCGACTACGAGTCCGCGACTACGAGTCCGCGACTACGCCGCCGCGAATGCGAATGCGAACGCGGCAAGCCAGCGAGCTCCCAACCGCCGTCGCCAACGATTGCGCGCCAGTCCGCCCCTCTCACCTGAGCCTCTCGCTCGTCCGTGTCTGTGGCGCGTCTCGAGTGTGCCTCCGCGCCTCATTTGATGGTCGAGAACCAGTTCGAGGCGGCGTGGCGCCTGCTTGCCGCTCTCGGTGTCGTGAGGCGCACGTGTCCAGCGCCGCAAAGCTGACGCCTGACCGGATTTGTCTGCGCTGTTCGCGGTCGCGGGGCACACTCTCTGGCCTCGAGGGACCTGTTCTCTCTTGCTGTTTGTATGGGCAATGCCGTAAACAGGCACTCGGAATAAGACCGGATCTGCCGATATCTGAACTCTTTTGTGCGTGCGTGGCTGGCTGGGCCGCCAGTCGCATGGACATCGCTCGCTCGGTCGATCGGCGCGGGCCATTCCCCAATTCCCGGCCAAGCCGCCAAGCCCCAAGCGCTCGACCGACCGCTCGACCGACCGCTCGACCGACTGCGTCATGACCCGCGCGCTCCTGTCGCTGCTGCTGCTGGCGCTCGGCGCGCTCGCGGCCACCGCCGAGGACGTGGCCGTGTGCACGTACGCCGAGCTCGGGTCCATCACGACCAACTCGAACCGGACCGTGTGCGCCAAGGAGTCGGGCGTGGAGATGGCGGAGCTCGACGGCGCGCCGTCGGACGCGCAGATGGACGCGGTCTGCGCGTCCGACGCGTGCGTCTCGCTCATCAACGCCATCCTCGCGCTCGACCCGGACGACTGCACGCTGCCGACGAACGAGAACCTGCAGCTCATGAGCGAGTTCGTCGACCCCGTCGTGGCCTACTGCTCAGAGCAAGGCGTGAGCTTCCTCTCGACCAACTCGTCGACCGACTCGAGCGGAGACGTCGACGTCGGCGACGACGACAGCGCCAGCGCCTCGGCTGCCGGGTCCGGGTCCGTCGGCTCGGCCGGCAGCAACGGCGCCGCTTCCACCTCCGCCACTCGCGCGGTCTTCGCCCTCGCTGCGGCTGCCGCCTCGGCTCTCGCGGTCCTCCTGTAAGCAGTGGACGCGCGCAAGAAGTCGCTTCGGCCCGCCGCCTCGGACAGGCACGCGCCTGTAATTATCGTAATCCACGGTGCTATGACGTTGGTAGATCGCAGCATACTGCCACCGCCGGGTCCTCGGGAGCGCCGAGCCCGACCACGGACGGCCGGCGCTACTCACTCGCTGTACATCTCGTCGATCTCCTTGCGGAACGCGCGCGCGAGCGCGGGCCGCTTGAGCTTGAACGTGGGCGTGGCCAGGTCGTTCTCGGCCGTGAACTGCTCGGCGTGCAGGCGGAACTTGCGCACGCGCTCGAAGCCAAAGAGCTTGTAGCGCGTGGCGAGCTCGTCCAGGTCGGCGGCGATGGCCTGCGCGAGCGCCGGGTGCTTCTTGGCGTCGCACAGCGCCTCGAGCGTCGCGCCGTCGCCCTCGAGCCCGTTCTCGGCCGCCCACTTGCGCACGAGCTCGGCGTCCGGCACGATGATGCCGACGAGGAAGCTCTGCATCGAGTCGCCGTGCACGTACGCCTGCGCCACGAGCGGGCTCTTGATGTAGATGCCCTCGATCTTCTCCGGCGCCACGTATTCGCCCTGCTGCAGCTTGAAGATGTTCTTCTTGCGGTCGATGATGCTCAGCGTGCCGTCGGCGTTCCAGCAGCCAATGTCTCCCGAGTGGAACCAGCCGTCGGCGTCCAGCACCTCCTTGGTCTTCTCGGGCGCCTTGTAGTAGCCCACGAAGAGGTTGGGGCACTTGATGAGGATCTCGCCGCGCGGCCGTGGCTCGTCGCGGCTCGTGTAGTTCATCTCGGGCACGTCCTCGAGGCAGATCTGCACGTCCGCGAGCGGGATGCCGATGTGGTCGCCCGACGGGATCTCGTCGGTCGAGCAGGCCGTGACGGCCGCCGTCTCCGTGAGCCCGTAGCCCTCGAGCATGGGCACGCCGAAGACGACCTGCACGAACTGCTTGACGTCGACCGACAGCGGCGCCGAGCCGTTCATCATGCGGCGCACGCGGCCGCCCAGCGCCGCCTTGGCACGATTGAACACGAGCCAGTCCCAGAGCAGGTGCGTGCGCGCCGAGCTGTCGGCCGCCAGCGCCGCGTGCTTGGACGCGTACGCCGTGTCGAAGAGCCACTTCTTGAGCCCGCCCGCGTGCGCCACGCCCTGCGTGATCTTGTCGTGGATGCGGTTGAGCACGCGCGGGACGCCCGGGAAGATGGTCGGCTGGAGCACCGCGAGGTCCTCGAGCATCTTGGCCACGTTGCCCTGGTAGAAGCCGACGCGGCCGCCCACGTAGATCACCGCGGTCTGGATCACGCGCTCGAAGCAGTGCGCCAGCGGCAGGTACGACAGGTGCACGTCGCCCGCCTCGATGCGCACGTAGTTGAGCGAGCAGCCGACGGCCGCCATCACGTTGGCGTGTGTCAGCATCACACCCTTCGGGTCGCCCGTCGTCCCGGACGTGTAGCAGATCGTGCACACGTCCGAAGGGAGCGGCGGGTCCGCCGGCACAATGTTCTCCTTCCCGGCCGCCATGAGCTCCGACAGCGTCAAGAGCTGCACGTTGTGCTGCTTGGCCAGCTCGATCTCCTCGTTGTCCACGTCG
>JAADYC010000704.1:0-14845 GCA_023338135.1 Phytopythium kandeliae | reverse complement strand
TTTGTTGGCACAACGATGCGAATTGTTTGCTTGTTCTCGAAGCGCACGGTATTGATGCGCTGGTGACTTTGCTACGTGATGGCACGGAGCGTGAGAAGACAAATGCGTCGAGCGCGTTGTGGAGACTTTCGATGGGTTCGACGATCGAGTTGGCAATTGCATCTGCTGGAGCAATCACTCCGCTTGTGGAGTTGGTGCGTAATGGTAACGATGACCAGAAGGAGAGCGCGGCGGGTGCTCTTTTCAACCTTGCTGTCACGAAGGAGAACAAAGAGTCTATCGCATCAGCTGGCGCGATCGGTCCGTTGGTGGAGTTGATGAGGAGTGGTACGGACGATCAGAAGGAGAACGCAGCAGGTGCTCTTCGCAATCTTGCTGTCGTTTCGGCGAACAAAGTGTCACTTGCTTCAGCGGGAGCCATCGATCCGCTTGTGGAGTTGGTACGAAATGGCACCGATGATCAGAAAACGCTAGCGGCAGGTGCCCTCTGGAATCTAGCGGCAAACATGAAGAACAAGGTGTCAATCGCCTCAGCCGGCGCAATCCCTTCATTGGTGGAGTTGGCGCGAAATGGCACTGACGACCAGAAAACGAAAGCGAGCGGCGCTCTCTGGAGTCTTGCTGCGAACGCTAATAACCAGTTGCTGATCGCATCGGCAGACGGGATCAATCCATTGGTGGAGTTGGTGCGACATGGCACCGACGAACAGAAGGAATTCGCGGCGGCCGCTCTCTTCACCCTCGCCGACAACTTGGAGAACAAGATACTGATCTCATCGGCCGGTGTGATCGAACCGTTGGTGGAGTTGGTGCGAAATGGCACTGACGACCAGAAAGAGAATGCGGCAGCAGCTCTTTGGAGTCTAGCTGCCAGCACGGACAACAAGGTACTGATCTCGTTAGCCAGCGCGATCGGGCCGTTAGTGGAGTTGATGCGGAATGGTACCGAGGATCAGAAGGAATTTGCGGTGGCTGCTCTCTTGAACCTCGCTACCAACTCGGAAAACAACGCATTGATTGCATCAACCGGTGCGATCGTTCCACTGGTGGAATTGGTTCGGAACGGCACACGAGTTGTGCATGGGGCCGAAGCATGGGAGGATGACGATATCGAGGCCGACGGTGCGGAAGAGAGCGATGGCGGTGTCCAAGTTGATGCAGAGGCTACATATGTGCGCTACCATTTCGACCGTCAAGCCAGAGCAGCGATCGCGTTGATACAATATCTCGCCTCCATTTCGGAAGTGAAGGCAGCAATCATTGAGACTGGTATCGTGGACTTGCTGAGCCGCATTATCAACAACGACAGCGATCCTGACACGTTGAGTGAAGCGATCTCATTGTTCGACTTGCTGGAAAACGAGCGTGAGACCTGCTCGGCCTGTTCCAGCTGATACAGTGAGGGTGCCTGCCACGATTCTACAATATGGAGGAGCTCCGGACGTGGTGTACATGGTATTCGATAGTCAGCTACACTCGCCGAAGGTGACGATCGAACACATGATAATGCACGATGTCAAATGTACGTGACTTTCACCACATCCATCAATCTTGCACCTGGCATGACGAGTCCGTCAGCGTTATGCCAGTTAGTTATGGTATTGAGTTGCTGTGCATGGACGAAGAGCTCAGTTTTGTATTGATTGTGGCTGGAGGGTACTTGACGATCTGTGAGCACTCGGGCGAAATGAGCTACGATTGTTGAGGTTGACTCAAACTACATTCATGACTTGCCATTAGCATCAATTGAATGGGATGCTTGGTAAAGCATGCCAAGAGCAGAGAACAGAACTGATTGAAACGCGCGCTTCAGCGCAACAAGCAGGATGGCACCTTATTGATGTGGCACCACACTTGCAGATGGATACCCTTCTAGCCGGGCAAGCATTAGTGGCCTCAACCGATAGATTTCCCCTTGAAAGAGGTGGACATCACAACGGCACGCTGCAGCTCATTGTCCTTAATTTGCGAGTGAAAACATTTTCGATCTACTCAGATGGTCACTGGAACATGTGCAACCGCGGGCAGTGAGTCTGCCACTCGAGACAAACGGTTCCCACGAGCGTGACCGAGTGACGGCTCAGAACGCGATGTTCTTCGTGGGCAAGCTGCACAGTAAAACGGGCGTGCTGACGGTAATGATCAACAAACAGGACCGCAAGGCGGAGCAGACCGGATGTGGCAAGACGCAGTGCGTGCAGCTGGAGTGAGCATATAAGTCGCTCATGGGCGAGATGCGCGAGCTCGAGGGTCAACTCACCGACGACAACCCAGCCATGAGCAAATGATATAGTGCGACGGATCCGCGTAGGACTTGACACAACGCCTTGAACAACTCGGCGACCTGGTGCAGTGTCAATTTTCGCGCGGCTGTTGTCCATTGTAGTCGCCAGTGCGCCGCCAACAGTTTCTCCTCGCGAACTGCTGCACTCCAAATGAAGTGTGGCGACGAATTGCCGGTCTTTGTGCAACCCATGGCGCGGCCACGCGTTTGGCTCTGTTCGCTCTGTACTTGCTTCCACGCACGACGCTCAACATGATGGCCATTAGCGGGGAACACCATCATGCAGTCTAACATTTCGGATTCCCGCGCTCCAAGCTACTGTGCGGGTTACAGAAGCACTGGTACCTGGTGGACGCACCTCGGCGGCTGGGATGGAGCAGCTTCTGGATGTCCATCCACTTGAGTGCCTCGCTCGCACGACACGCCACCGCACTCACTCCCGACAAGGAAGGAACTCTCGACAAGGACAGACGTCGCGAAGAAGCGAGCGAGAGAACAAGCACGAGTAGCAACAACTGTAGTCGCACCATGGGTCCGCACCCCAACGGCAAGGGCCGCGGCGTCGCTGTACCAATAATACCGTCGTGGTCGTGTTCTGGGTCGCCTGCCGTCTCCAGTCAAGCAAAGTCCTTGTCGTCGCCGCCTTCTGGGTCGTCGTCCTCGCCCCGTTTCTTCCGCACCGGACCCGTGATCTGCAGCGCGGTCGCCGCGACGAGCGTAAGACTCGCGGCGAGCGTCAACCCGCCGAGCACAACGCCCACGAGCCGCGCGCGGTGCTTGTAGAACGTGTAGCCGTTCATGACGTTCTCGACGCACTCGAGGCGCGTGGTGAGCGGCGTCATGAAGGACGCGCCGTACTCGGCAAGCGCGAGGTGCGTCGCGTTGTTGGGCAGCGCCACGGGTTCGTTGAGGAAGAGCGTCGGCGCGGGTCGCAGTGGGAAGACCTGGTCGTACGGGAAGCGCTTGCCGCGCACCGTGCGGTCGTCGTTGACGAGCCAGCGACGGCCCGTGGCGGCGTCCGCTTCCTCTCGGTAGAGCCAAATGTCGGCGTGCGAGCCGCGCAGGTCTGGCGAGAAGAAGATCTGCAGCAGGTCCCGCTCCGGCAGGAACGACACGAACGCCGGCCGGCCCGTCTCCATGACGGCCTCGCGCCAGACCGTGTCCGCGAACGCCTCGACCGACGTGAAGCGCGCGAGGAACGCGCGCTTGGGCACGCTCACGTCCGAGTCCGTGTCGCCCGCCGGGATGCGCTTCTGCCCGCGCAGTACGAACAGCAGGTTGCCGAACGCGACCCAACACGGCAGCGACTGGCGCCGGCAGAGCTGCAGCACCAGGCGCGCGAGCTCCTCCACCTCGTAGTGGAACATGGCGCTGTTCGGGCACCCGCGCGCGTGGTAGGTCTCCAGCGCCGCGCCAAGCACCAGTAGCACCGACCAGAGCGCCAGCAGCGCCCACAACAACGGCGCGCGGCGCCGCGCGAGCGCCACGAACGCGCTCGTCCCTCCTACCGGCCGGTAGCTCGCCGCGCCGCCGGCGGACGAGCCCGATGCCGACGGACGCAGCACCAGCAGCGCCACGGCTGCCGCGCTCGCCGCCGACGCCACGAGGAACCAGTTGGCGTCCGCCACGGCCGCCGGCAGCAGCACCGTCATGTTCTCTCTCGACGGATGCAGCGAGGGAGGGAGGGAAGGAGGGAGGGAGGGAGGGGGCAGCCCCAGTCCGGCCGATCGGTCGGTTGGCGGACCGTCGGTTGCTTCGCCTCAAGTGCCTCCTTCTTCTTCGTTCGTGGCGATCTATGTTCCATACGAAATAGTGTATACGAACATCTGGCGGTGCTAAAGCGACTGATTGAAGCGAGACAACACCTTCGGAAAGCACCTCTGGACGCGACTAGAACAACGCGGTGCCACAAGGACAGTCGGGAACGCCGAGGAAGAGCAGGGAGACCGGGAACGCGGAGTGTGCTGCGTGCGAATGGATCTCAGCCTCGAGTGCTAGCCGCGCGCGATTGAGGGTGTGCTCGCGGGCAGCGCACTCCGACAGGCAGCGAGCTGGCGACATGCTTCAGCCTCACGGATCGGTTCGCCGACTATGCCAACATTGGCAATACAGTATCGATCGTTGAAACGTGAACGGGTTGAATCAGCCGAGAGACTACAGGAGCCGCGCGCATGAACAGAACGAAGCGGACGGGTCCGTGGGCCCGCCGTCCCCTGGGGAAACTCCCGCGCTCACAGCTCTCGGCGCTCGCGCACGAGCGGCACGTACGACACCGACATGAGCTTCTTGTGGGTGAAGGTCGCGCCGGAGCGCTGGATCTCCAGCAGCACCTGGCCGCCGTCGTCCTCGTCCACGGGCACCACAAGGCGTCCGCCGTTCGCAAGCTGCTCGCCGCATCTCGTGAGCACTCCCTCTCTCTCTCTCTCCATACTGCGCAGCGCTGAGCGAGGCGATGCACTACCGACCTGATCCATGAGGCACTGCGGTGGCTCCTCAGCGGCCGCACCGACGTGGATAAAGTGATACGGCGCCTCGTTCGGCAGTCCGTCCCAGCCGTCGGCCTCTGCGTGCGTCAGTCCGCCGCATCCACGCAGCGTCAGCCCCTGGTAGTTGAGCAGAGAAGCAGACGCCACGCACGCACTCTGCACCGACACGACGCCCTTCTCGATCAGATCAGCGTCTCCGCGCTCAATGTTCTTGCGCGCGAGCTCCGTCAGCTCCGGGATGCGCTCGATGCCGAACACATGCGCGCCAGGCTCGCCCTCCACGAGCCGCCCCAAGCACGCCGTCAAGTAGCCCGAGCCGGCGCCAACGTCCAGAACGCGCGGGTTCTCGACGTTGCGCACGGCCACATCTGCCAGTTCCAGTGCGTACGCGTGCTGCATATCCACGTCGAGGCATCACGCGAGCCACAATCAAACGTCAGCAGGCGCGCCAACCGCGACGAACCAAGCCACAAGCCAGCGCAGCAGTGCGTACCATATGCGGCGCCGAGATGGTCTGGCGGTGGCCGATGAGCTGTGGCGCGTCCTGGTACGCGACCTGCGCGCCGACAGGCGACCCGTCTGGTGCCGCCACAAAGTGCGCGCGGTCCGTGGCCTTCATGGCGCGAATCACGCGCGCCGACTGCACGATGCCGGCGCGCGCCAGGTTGTCCACGAGCCCATCGTTCGACAGCGCGCTGCAGCGCCACGCCATCGCCCCTGCCTCTGCCTCACACCGAGCCCAGCCGACGAACCGCCCGCTCCCTAGCGGCACGAGGCTCTGCGCCGCGAGAGCGAGTGTTAGCACGCGCATCGAGGTCGCGGCGCGGACGCCTTACCTCGATCGCGCGTTTTGTTGTGCTGTTCTTCGCGCTGCGCTCGGTCGTTATCAGGTGTTTGACGAAATGTGATTGGCTGAAACGATGACGGAGTAACCACCTCAGCGCATGCTATTGCACGAAACGGAGTACTATCGACCAATCAACGAGCGTTATCGGAACTCATCGACGCCACCAAGGCAGCGCAGCGACCATCGACTGGAGACCATGGGCAAGGGCAAGAAGCAGCTCAAACGCGCGCGGCGCACGCAGCAGCAGCAGCAGCGGGAGAAGGAGAAGGACGGCGAGGAGCACGGAGAGGAGGCGGAGCTCGAGTCACTGGGCTTCGATGACGCACTCGCGGCGGGGATGGCGTTCGAGCAGCTCGGCGCGACCGAGGCGGCCGTCGAAGCCTTCGAGGTCGCGCGGAAGCGGAGACCGAGCCACCTGGAGGCGCTCACGCGGCTCGCGGACGCGTTGAGCGCCTCGGGTGAGCGTGAGCGCGCGATAGCGATATACAGGGAAGCGAGCGAGTTGCCCGACGGATCAAGGGACGCGTCGGTCTGGTTCCGACTCGGGTTAGCGCTCGCGGCGCTGGACAAGGACTCGGACGCCGTCGAGAGCTACACGAAGGCCATCGAGCTGGGCAGGCAGCGCGTGGAGGAAGGCGCGGAAGGCGCAGTCAAGGCGTACTGCGTGACGCTGGCAGCGCTCGCGAACTGCTTCGGCGAGCAAGGCGACCTCGACGCGGCTGTGCGCGTGTTCCGCGATGCGACGGCCTTGCTGCCGGACAACGGCAACCTGCACTACAACTTGGCGAACATGCTCATGGCTCGCGCCGGACGCGCGTTTGATGAGGAGGTCGTTACGGCACTCGAGCGTGCGATCGAGTGCAGTCCCGACTCGGTGGACTTTTGCAGCGAGTTGATCGAGTACTTGACGCAGCACAAGCAGCAGAGCGGCAAGGTCAAGGTGCTGCGAGAGAAGATCAGCGAGATGGAAGCGGCGGCGGAAAAGGAAGGAGCAGGCAGGAAGAAGCGTAAACGAGCGAGTGGCGAGAGCAAGCAAGGCGAGGAGGAGGAGGAGGAAGAAGAAGAGGAAGAGGACGATGACGGCGACGATGACGACGACGATGACGACGACGGCAGTGACGATGAGAGTGCTAGCGATAGTCAAGAAAAAGCGGAAGAGAGCGATGAGTAAATAGAAAATAGAGGCGTTGTGCCGGCCGGTGCCATGCATCTGCACACGCCGGCCTCTCCCAATCGATATACAATAGAGAAATGCGAGCTCGAAGCGCGTGCGTGGTGCGCGCGCAGCCTCACCGCTTGGGAGGCTGCGCCACGTCGCTGAGGCGTCGCAGAGTCCACACACGCAGCGCTGTCAGCGCTTCCACGACGCTCTTCTCGCGCTTGAACACGCCAATCCAGTCCGCCGCGAGGTTGCTGACAATGGAGGCCGTCATCTCTTCGCGTGACGCAACGGCGAGAGACACCTCTCGCACCAACTCATCAGTGTTCCGGGACATATAGAGCTGAACCCACCGGTTCGCAATCGCCTTGACGTCGACTGCGCTCTGCAGCATCGACAGCGCTGCCTCATCATCGTGGCTGTCGGTAGAGCTGGCGGCCGACAGAAGTCCAAGCGCCGCAACAGCGTAGTCCGCGTCGGCGGCTTCGAACTCGGCCAAAACGCTGCGGAGATCCCCTCGCTGAGCATGTGCGACGGCGCCGTCAAGCGAACCGTACGACGCCAGCCTGACTGCGATGTCGCACGCACTCGCCGCGTTCTGAGCCACCTTCTCGTTGTGGTGGGACGCCACCACGCGATAGAGCAGGTGTCCGCACAGGTCGATCGCAGCCTTGGTATAGTCCAACGGAGCCTCCTCGCTCATTGGAAGTTGGTCCTTGACCTCCTCTACACTAAACACTGTAGCGGGCTCGTCGATCGGCGCAGCTTCTCCACTGCTAACCGCGTCACTCAAAGAACCACTGGTTGGTCGGCCCTCACTCCCAACCGCCGTCTCCACCTCGTCGGCAACGAATGAAGATGCCTGAGCCGCCTCCCTCTCAACAGCGAGTGACGCCTCCGAAGCACCGTCGTCGACATGTCCACTAAAGAAATTGCCGATCGCCTTCTCTCCACGCATGCCAATCATCGAGAGCAGCGGCAATGGAGACAGGTCTGCCAGAGAAATGCCCGCCAGCTGCATAGCGTACAAGGCGATCAACGCGAGCACGACCGCCATGTACGCAGGTCGAAGAGTGCGCTCTCTCCGCAGCCGCCGCTTCGCCTCAGGCAGCGCCTCCGACTCGATGGAACAGCCATATGAGCGCCGGAACGCGCGATCCGCGGCGCGGTATCTGCTGACCCACTGCTCCTTTTCCTGCGCGCTCGACCAGAGCCGAGCGTCTTGCTCGTTGAACGAGCCGTCGTCACTGTCGGATGATGCTTTCCCGCCTCGCCATGGCGGAAGCACGAGGGATCGCGCGATCCCGAGCTTGTTCGAGCTGCGACGGCGCCGAGGCAGGTACTTGGCGAACAGCCCGGCGACGCTGTCGACCTCCTCGTCCAGTTCAGGCGCTGACTCTGCCTCCGTGACCATCACTGAGTCGTCTTCGATGTCTGACGGCGTGTATTCGCTGCCGCTGCCGTCATCTTCGTCGCAGAAGCGCGCGTCTCGGAATGCCACAGGCTCGTCGTCGTCGTCAGCGTCGCTCTGCTCGCTGTTCTTCGCGTGAGCGTTCTCACCGCGTCCCAGATCCTCCCACTCGTCTGTCTCAACGTCTTCGACCGCACCGCTGGCTCCTTCCTCGTCTGCGTCACTGCCGGAGTCGATCACGAGGTCGCTTTTGGTCTTCCGACCGCCAGACGCCTGCGTTGGAGCCATAAACCCTGCGATCAGCGCCACCGGAACCGCGTCGCGCGTCACCGGGCGTCTGTGCGCGCTTGGGAAGGGGCGGCGCGTCCACTGCGGACTGCCGCCGGAGCTGCGGGCCGCCATCAGCATGGTGAGCGAGGGGCGACCGAGGAGCGACCGAGGAGCGAGCGAGCGAGCGAGCAACCTGAGCTCTTCACTTCAGTTCGGCAGATGGCACAATCGGCGACACACAACGGGCGTTCTATTTTGACAAGACACATGTCAAGAGCGAGCGAGAAGCAAAGTTATTCGGAGTGACGCTCAGTACTCATTGATGGAGGTGCGATATTCAGTTGAATACATTGTTTGTTTGAGTTTGGAAAGCATTATGTTGTGAGAGTTTTCATTGTTGGTCGACCATTGTAGATACGGCATAAAGCCGCTGCTCCCCAAATTTGATGCAGTCGTAGTATTGAAACGTCTGGGATATAGAAACGAACAGTTCCTGTCCGCTCGCTTCCCTCGTCCTCGCCCATTCGAGAAGCCGCGTCGCGGAGCGCAAGAGAAGCCAGGTGCGTGAGACGGGATGGCCGGACGCTTCCGTTCATGGCGCGGTCTGCGTATCGCTGTGGCGTCGGACTCGACGCGCGGCTTCGAGCGCCTCGCTGACGTCCGTTTGCGGGGCTTCGCTCTCTGTCCGGCGCTCTCGGCCGCCTTCAGCCGCGATCTCCCCCGTGCGATCTGCGATAGCCCAGGATGTCTCGTGGCAACCAGCGCGACGTGGACCGAGCGGTACGGACTGTTCGTATGTGGAGAGCTGACGGCGGCATGTGGCCATACGGTCGCTGCGCGTCAATCGGTTCGTATAGACGCACGACACGCGGCTGGAGTTGTTCATGCGCTCGATTCGGCGTTCTTTGCGCGGCGAGAACAGAGAGCGCAGGCGCGCGCGGCCAAGGGTTCGAAGCCGCAGGCCAAGGGCAACCCCGCCGCGCGCCGGGAAGCTGATGCGAAGGCGCTGCAAGACAAGATTGAGAGGAAGAAGCAGAAGAACAAGACGAACTAGAAGTAAGCTCTCTGAGCACCTGCAAGCGACATCGGGCGTGAGGAGTGTAACGATGCTACCGACGCAGCAGTTGCGACTTGTAGGCCGCAAGGAAGCGCTTTGCCTCCGAGTCGATTGAACTCGTGCGTCGTAGCCAGCGAGCTCCCTCCCGGTTGACCACCGTCGCAGTCCGGACGGAATGCGTGTGAGCATGGCGCGCACCGCTTGGTCCTAACGAATGCGCGAGATGCGGCCACCTACTGCATCGTCATCCGAAAGTCCGACAGGCTGATGCGTCCGTCTTGGTCGGCGTCTGCGCACGAGATGAGGACGTTCAGGTCCTCCTCGCTGAGCGCGCCGTAGCCGAGGCGCTCGAACACATAGCGGAGCATCTCGCGCGAGATGAAGCCCGTCTCCTCCGGATCGTACGCCTTGAACGCCTCAGCCACCGGGTCAAAGTCCTTGACCTCGTTGCCAAGGAGCAGCGCGCGCAGGAAGTCCTCCGTCACCTCGTCCTCCTCGCTCATGAGCAGCTTGGCGTCCTTGAGCGTGAGCTTGTCGTAGAACACGCCCAGGCGCGCGCGCAGGTTGCTCGTCGTCACGCGGCCCTTCTTCTCTACGTCTAGGAACTGGAACGCCGCGTGGATTTGCTCCGGCGTCACTAGCACGCCGCCGTTCTCCTGGACAAATCGCACGCGGCAAAGCGCAGGCGTTAGGCGATCCAAGTGTGCGCTGTGGCGTGCGAAAGATCGCGACGCTGTTGCCCGACATTCTGCCGCACGCCGTCGGTCTCTCCGCTGCTCTGGCGACGCCGGATCGCCGCTGCAGCCTCGGGTGGCGGTCGAGGCTTCCCGTCTGTCCGAGGCGCTGGCGACGAAGCCTTACTCATGACTCGAGCGAGGCGATCGGGGTCGAGGAGGAACTCGAGGCCGACGCCATCGCATCAGCTCTGCCAACCTCGTCGTCGGTTTCATCAGAAAAGTGGTGTTGGCCACACCGCCCGCACAATTCAAACCCGAATCGTATTGGAGTGACTACACCGCGTCACCGTTTTCGTTTCACGCCAGGGTTTCATTGGGTGCGGCATTCCTCCTATCTCGAAGGCTCGCCAAGCTTATAGTGGCGAAACGAGGCTTTCCGACTTCCGGATCCGACAGACTCGGAAATCTGGCGGCAAGCCACCACACCACCGCAAAAGATCGGCAGCGACCACGACCAACCAGGCAAGTACGTCGCTCTCGTGGGAGGGCCTGCGGCCCCCTCCCGCTCCCCGGGAACCCCCAACAGCGGCTCTTTACGTGCGCCGCGTCCACGGGGACCCCGCGACTGACAACCCTATGCGTGTGTGGCGGGCGACCGTCGGACCGACCGACGGATGGACCAATCAGCCATGACCAAGCAAGTGCTGTGCATGAACCCGGGGCCGATTGAGTTCGAGCCCCGCGTGCTCAAGGCGTTCGCGAGCGAGGGCATCTCGCACGTCGACAAGTCGGTCATCGAGGTCTTCGGCCAGTGCCTGGAGAAGATGCGCAAGGTGCGTCGCGATCGCTCGCGGGAGACGGATGATCCATTCATCCATCCATCCGCCCGCCCGTCCGTTCGTCCGTGAGAAATCACTGGATTGACCCTTCGCTCCCCTGTGGCGGCGCCGAACTTGCCGTGAACTTTACAGGTGTTCCTGGCGCCGGACGGACAGCCGCTGCTCGTGGCTGGCTCGGGCACCCTCGGATGGGACATGGTCGGCGCCAATCTGGTGAACGCCGGCGACGACGTGCTCGTCGTGAACAACGGTATGCTCCGTCTATCTAGCTCAAAGCCACAAGCGTCCGCGCGGTTCAATCGGCGCGCCATTCTGTCAATAGCATGGATTCCTGACAACGATCCACCGGATTTGGCCGTGTGCACTGCAGGTTACTTTGGCGACAACTTTGGCGAGTGCCTCGAGCGCTACGGCGCCAAGACGACGCATGTCCGCGGCGAGGTTGGTGGCGTGTTCTAGCGCTGTCGTGGTCTCTGTATACGCCGGATCGGTTGTAACCGGCCCTCTCCTTGTCGGCGGCATCAACCAGGTTGGCTCTCAGCCGTCGGTCGCGGAGCTCGAGAAGGCTCTTGCGGCGGGCAAGAAGTTCAAGGTCGTGACGATCACGCACGTGGACACGTCGACGGGCGTCCGCGCTCACGTGAAGGAGTTCACAGCCGCCGTGCGTCGCCACCAGCCGGACGCGGTCGTCGTCGTCGATGGCGTGTGCGCGCTGGGCGGCGAAGAGACGCGGATGAAGGAGTGGGACCTGGACGTCGTGCTCACGGGCTCGCAGAAGTGCATTGGCGTGCCGGCGGGCCTGAGCTTGATGGTTCTCCGCCCGCGCGCGCTGGAGGCGTTCGAGAAGAGCACGAACACGACCAAGTACTACGTCGACTGGCGCAACTGGCTCCCCATCATGAAGAACTACGAGGCACGCCAGGCGAGCTACTTTGCGACGCCGTCGGTCAACCACCTGTTCGCGCTCAACACGGCGCTCGACATTATGCTCGACAACGGCGGCATGGAGCAGCGCTTCAAGGAGCACGCGCTGATCGGCAAGGCTGTGAAGGACGCCATGAAGGCGCTCGGGTGCTCGCTCGTCACGGCTGAGGACTGCGGTGCGAACACGCTGACGTGCGTGCGCTACCCGCCTGGCGTCGGCGGCGCGGACTTCCTGCCCAAGGTGGTCGAGCGCGGCGTGTCGCTCGCTGGCGGGCTCCACAAGAAGATCAAGACGGAGTACTTCCGCATTGGCCACATGGGTCCGAGCACGCGTCGCCTGGACCACGTGGTGAAGACGGTCGAAGCCATTGAGGGGGCGTTCATCGAGTGCGGCCACAAGGTGCCGGAGCCCGGCCGCGCGGCCAAGATCATCAAGGAGCTGCGCACGGAGATCCCGGTCAAGCCCAAGTGCTCGTGCCTCGCCGTCTACCACGGGTGCCCTGTGCCGCCGTCGTGCCAAGCGTACGCGGTCGGCACGGTCGCGCTGGCGTTCGCCGCCGGCTTGTTGGTGTCCAAGCTCAAGCGCAGCTACTAGAGCGATGGGTTAGGACTCGCGGTGAGCCCGCCACGGGTGGGAGGGAAGGAGAAACCGAGTCGGTCGAGCTAAGTTCTCTCTCGGATGCAGCGGACAAGATGCGCTGCATCGAGTTGGCTCTCACAACCGCTGCCATTCCCTTGACGCAGTCGCAGATGCACGCTACAGCTGCATCGTGCCCGACTTGTAGCCTCTCAATAGGCGCGTTGGCGCGTGCAGCTCGCTTGCCGCGTCCATCTTCCGCCTCGCCCGGCTACTGATCGTCCTGCACCACGAGCGAGAAGCTGACGACGCCCGGCATGGCGTAGATGTCGATGGTCGGCGCGGCGCCGCCCACTGCGATCACGTCGCTCGCGCCGTCGACGACGCAGAAGCGGCCCGCGGGCACGGACGAGTGCGCGGTTGCGAGTAGCGTGCCCGAGCTGCGGTTCCACTGGCGCAGACTCGCGTCGCTGCCCACGCTGAGCAGCTCCGTGCGGTGGAAGGCCACGTCGTGCACGTCGCTCGGCGCGCGCGTCACGTGCACGGGCACGCGCGACGGCAGGTGCCAGACGCCGAGGAAGCCGCCGCCGCGCGCGCGCTTCTTGCCGCCGCCGCCGCCGGCCGCGAGCCACGTCTCGGACGCGTCCGCCGCAACGCTGCCAACCCAGGCGTCCCCACCCGCAGCCGCCGGCGCGAGGAATTCGACGCGCCTGGGCTGCCGCGCATCCCAAATGCCGATCGTGCCGTCTTCCGACCCGGTCACGAGCTCCCGCGAGTGCGAGAGGTACTGCACCGAGTGCAGGTAATCCGTGTGTCCGGAGAAGCGCCGCACGAACGCGAGCGACGCCAAGTCCAGCTCGTGCGCGGCGCCGTCGCCACCGGCGAGGAACGCTCGCGCCGAGTCGCGGCTCACGGCGACGCCATTGACCTCGCTGAAGGGCGACAGCGCGCCGCGGAAGCCCAGCGCCTCGCGCTCCAGCCTCGCCACGTGCGCTGGCAATATTTCAGCCACACGGTCCGTTGTGGCGCCGCCCAGCGCGCTGGCAATGTCGCGCCATCTCCATATCCGCACGTCCTGGTCTCCTCCACTGATCATCGGCGAGAGCGTGGGTTTCCGCTGCGTCTGCACAGCGGCCAGAGCAAACGGCGAGGCTGTGCGCGTACCTGATCAGCAGCGGATTCGCGTCGTCTCCGACGAACTCGAGCGCGTAGATCTGCCCTGTGTGTGCCTGGAAGCTCAGGTCCGGCGTCGGTCGCGGCGTCGCTCTGTTACCACGATCTCCGGCGTCAGTCCGACCGCGACGGCGACCGCGACTGCCTCCAAACGCCGTGCCCTCCTTACTCGGAGCGCTCGACCCGCTCCCAGTACTCCGGCTCCTGCAGTCGTCAGTTAGCAGCTTCGCGTCAGATTCGTCGGCCCAACCGCAGCTCTGCGTGCATCTTGAGCAGCGCACCATGGTCTTCTGCAACAGGAAGATGTGCATCTTGCCGCTGCTCGTGGCCGCCACTAGCACCGACTCGGCGCTGACACTGCGCGGCGCGAACCGCGCGGCGTGCACTACCACCTCGCTCGCGCGCATCTTGCGCAGCAGCGCCGCGCGGTACCGCGCCTCATCGAACGCCCCGGGGTCCATCGGCTGCCGGTTGTTCGTCTTGTGCTGCTGCTTGCGGCCGCGTCCAGAACGCAGGCGACTCGCCAACGAGATACAAACATACTGTAAATCGGAATGGGTGTAACATGAAGGAGAATGCACGCACTCCTTTGAAGCTCCACACAGAGTTTAAAGCTGCGGAATGAATGCGGGTAGTGTAAAGCACACATTCCATGCAGACAATTGGGACATTATCTCTTCGCGTCATCAAAGTCGAGAAGTGCGTATCGGACCTGCACAATGCAGTGGTGGCGACCCAATGCGCCAATTCCAACAATCCTCACTCGAGCGCATCGATCATCGTGTATCCATGTGTGTAGCATGTCCTCAGCGAACTTCTCGGCGAGCAGTGCTTTCTACGATCCTTCGACGGTGACTTGCATCGAGGAACGCGGAACGAGCCCTTCCTCATTTCGTTGGTAAAGCGCAGCGATTTCACCACGTGGTACTCATTCGAGAGCTTCGTCAAGTACACATGATGGAGTCGAGTCTAGACGTTCATTACGATAATCCAATGGTTTTGGTTGCTTTGAGTAGTTTCAACCAGCACTTCATGCCGAATCTAGAAGTTCGACAGAACAACGAACCATCGCGAGAGTCTGACCAGAGTCCTGTTGGTAAACTAGGCAATGGCAACAATTGCATGTAGCACGATCATCTCC
>JAADYC010000703.1:0-14905 GCA_023338135.1 Phytopythium kandeliae | reverse complement strand
GCCGCCGACCGAGTGGTCCGAGCTCGAGCAGCACGTGGAGGAGCAGTACTGGACGATTCGGCGGCAGGAGGTCTGGGCCAAGTGTTCGCTCACCAAGCTCATGAACCGCGCGCTCATCGAGCTCAAGCAGCGCACGTGTCCGAAGGGCTTCAACACGTTCCGCAGCATCAGCTCCGTGCACGAAGGGTAGGCAGGTAGGTAGGCTACTCGCCCTGTGCTCGTGTGCTCGTTGCGATGCCTGCATGCATACATTTGCGATAATAGATGGCGGCGGCGTGCGCGTCGATAGACTCGGAGCGCGATCGCCGCCGAGAGCGTAGTTCTACACGGCCGCGGTTTAGAAGGACGACGGGGACTTGTCGCCGCTCGCGCGGTGCGCCGTGTTCTCCCACAGACGCCGGCGCACGAGGCTGAGTGGCGGCTTGGAGGCGGACCAGGGCCCCGCGAAGGTGCGCGCGTACTGCCAGCCGTTGGCGTCGCCCTGCTTGGACGTGTAGGCCCAGCCCGAGGCCTCCATGCCGGCCGGGATGCGCGGCGCGACCTCGTTGAACGTGTCCGAGGTCACGCGCTCGTCGTAGGACGAGAACTGTTTGCGCTCGGCCGAGCGCGTCGGGTTCCAGCCGCGGCCGACGGCCCAGCTCTCGTGCTCCCAGACGTAGAAGATCTTCTCGTCGTCGTCCAGCCGCGTGAGGCAGACCTCGAGCTGCAGCGTGCTGTTCACCTTCTGCGAGTCGAACTCGGCGGGCACCGACAGCGCGAAGTTCTCGAGCACCGGCACGCCCATGTCGAACCTCGACACAGGCACGACCAGCTCGCCCAGCAGGTCGTCCGGGTTGAACGCGTCCAGGTCGTACACCTTGATCTTGAGCACGGCGCTCGGCGGGTCCGCCACCTCGAACACGCAGCGCTCCGGCGGGTCCCATACCGGGTTCAGTTCGTTCTTGATGGCGCGCGTGCGGTGGCTCTGCTGTCCCAGCTCCAAAATCACGTACGGGTCGCTCTTGCCGCCCACGAAGCTGAAGTCGCTCGCCGCCAGGTTCGCCGCGCGCGTGACCTTGACTGACAGGAACGGCATCTTCTCGGCTAACGCTGCTGCTGCTGCTACTGCTGCTACTGCTGCTACTGCTGCGGCTACTGCTGCTGCTGCTTCGTACGAGTGTGTGTGAGTGTGCGCGCGCTCGCGTGCGCTGGCCCAGTGAAGTCTTGGGTCTGACCGATGGATGCTTGCGGAGCTGCTGGCCGATTCCGGAATGATCTCCCGAGTGTGACCGGTTGCGAGTGGTGCGAGGGGGACGACTGGACCGAGTAACGACATTACAGTACGGACATGTACCCGCTTGCGCGCTTATTCCAAGCCTTTTGTAGGGGCTAGTGAGTCTGTGACACGGCACGAGTCAGCGTATAGACACTATTTCGAGGTGAGAAACCAGTCGTCGGTTCGATTCCTGAGACATACAGTTTCCAAGTAAACGCCACATTGGATTTACGAGTGGATTTTTGTCCAGTGCTCGGATATTTTCCGGATATTTCTTCAGCAACTTCGTCGCGCCATTTCGTCGCGCTATTTCGACGGCTTTGGATCCACGAATGCCCCAATTCTCCGCAAATTGCTCGCGTTTCATTTCGGGAAGCAGAGCGACGCAGATCTCAAGATGGAATAGAAATGGATCGCCAACTGCACCAAAGCCTCATACTACGATAAGTTCAACCTCCGTAACGATGAGGATCATGGCACCAAAGCTATTCGTCAATGCAGGTGACTTTCGCTGCCTGTTATGATCAAGTCACGGTCGTTAGTTGGACGTACGGAACCAATATAACGGTTGCATCGGCCATACCGACGCACTGGACGCCACTAACTGGCGCGGATCGCATCAACGTTGGAACGTGTGCTGACACTCACAACTTCCGAGTGTGTATGCAAAAGGTGGCGTCGCTGTATAACCCAGCACCGCGTAGCGCATCACATGCAACCGCACAGGTCCATTGCCAGTGCGCCAGCCCGCACCTCGCTGCGTCTCTTCGATTCAAAAGATTTGTATCGAGCAGCAGCATCAAATCTGTTGCCTTATCCAACATACCAACGTGGCAGTGTCACAGTTCATCGTCTAGTTCTACCGCTGATATCGCGACACATCGAAACGGTACGTCTCCACCTGTCTTTACCGGTTTCCATCCGTGGTATCGCGCACGCGTCCTTATGTGTGACCGCCGCGACGTTGCTAGCGGTCCAGTCAGCGCAAGAGCCTGCAGGTCTGGCAGCACCTGCAGCCTGTGTGGCCATGCCATCGTTGTGCGTGTCCAGCTCAACGACAATCTTAGCGCTTTGGCATAATCTGTACCGTGTCCATCATGTCCACTAACGACACGGCTCAAAGCTGCACGATTGTCAGCAGCACGTGTCCCGCTATCGAATGCGGCACCCGCGCCAATCGCAAGCATGGTGTCCATCAGCGTGATGTCCACAGCCACACATCGCTTCATGCATGCCTGTTGCCGCGCCAACCTATTTGTGGAGTACATAGTGAGCGTCAGCAACCATCCATCCATGCAGAGACTGCCAGTAGCTCATACGTGCTGGCGTAATTCGCGTCTGCCACGCATAGTCTCCCAGTGATCGCGCAGGTAGCACTACGCGCGGCTGGCTGAGTAGCGCCATATACCTGTCACTCACAGCTTGTTGTTGTAATTGTCATGCATTCGTCGAAGTGTGTCCAACAGCGATGCACTGTCTCAAATAGATACTCCGTGAAACTCGATGCTGATGTTAACTCTCCAAATTGAATATCTTTCGCCTTGTGTCCAATCTAATTGACACCGCTCCTGAGCAAAGTACCTGCGGCTGGAGAGCCGAAAGAGCACCGATCAACTGACCAATCCATGATATAGGATTGTTGGGAGTTCTATCGTGTGACTCGCCACCACTGTCGAAGCTGTCAGCGGTTGTCCCCGCAAAGGCTCGGAAGCACCGCCACGTTGGCCAACCTGACCTGCCGAACTTCATCAAATGACAGCAAGTGCGTGGAGGCTGTATCTAGACTTTCATGCGTTTTAGGCTGACGAGCACTTGCTGGATACAACAAAGATGGCGACTCCACCGCTCATAGCCGAGTCCTCGCTTCAGTCACCTTCCTTCTGAACGTCCACCACGAGAGTACAGTCGTCAAGGAGCTCGTGGAGATGCAGTTCTGAACAGGCGAGTTGCTGCTCCCCTTTATCACTTGGCGAGCTTCTCAAGAATGACCCCCGCCACACTTTCGCAGTAGAGAACCGTCGCCAGCACGTTGCGCCGCAACCCAAACACCACAGTCGAAAAGATCTCATACAGCGAATACAACTTCTGCACACTATGCTGCAAGGCGACAATGCCATCGAATCGATGAAGGCCAACCTCGCCAAACGCTTTCGTATCGTCCATCTGTACGAGGAAGTATAGCCTTGTTCCGCCGTATAGAGCATTCTCGCGTCAGGGACTGAACCACCTGGGCTCTTTCCTCAACTTCTGGTTTGCCTCGATGACACTCTAGCGCTCCTCAAGTTTCGCGATGCCGTGCAAGGTGATTTGTCTGCGAAAACAAAACGCTTGATCACTTCGTGCGTGTGGGGATCACTCAGCGGCGCCGGCACGGTGGCGTGCATTTTGGCGTCGACCCCAGCGATAACATCAGCGTCTCAAAGACGGGCGTGGCTGGGCGATGGGATCTGCGCGACTCGAGCGTCATCGGCTCGGGCTATGTACTGGCACCCAAGCGCCAGTGTATCATCACGAACGCGGCGGGGTATCACCATCGGCTCGACGAGCAAGACTCGGCACGCGGAGCGATACCTGGAGTCGCAGCGTGCGACTATCGCCACGATAACTCCGCTGAAGCTCTGTTAGTAGCCGTGAATAGTGGCGCGACAACGGTGTGCCGGAACACCAACACGATCGGTGGAGAACTAGGTAGCTGAGACGGCACACAGCGCGTTAGTAACCTGTGCTGCGCGTCCATGGGTCTGGTGCATTCTAGCTGCTGCCATTGCATGCGCACGCGTACGGGTTGGTCGCAACACTCCAATCTCACTTCTCCATTTCCTTTCGAGCGCAACATCATATACGCCTTCATCGGTGCGAAGTAACATCGCGTGGTATCACGAGCTAATAGTGCTCCAAGGCCTCGTCGACGCGTGCCCAGCACCGTGGATGAGATCCTCCGATACACACAACGTACGTACTCATCAACGCGTCATCTCCAATGGCCTTTCACTCGCGCCTGTGGTCCACTGCTCTCCCAAGAGGCAGAAGTGTGTTGCTGTGGAATCCCACCGACAAGTGCCGCCCATGCAGCATTTGAAAGACCACCCATGCTGCTCTGTGGCCGCCAAACCTCTTTTGTGTGAGATCAGGCTGGCGCGTGAGCCGCCGCCAAGATGTTTTCCAACCCATTGAGAGTGATATCTCACGTCGACTGGGTTGACCAGCGACACTGGCGAAGGTTGGCCAGTTGCTCATGTCAGCCGCGGTGCGAACCTACAGGCGAGGGGAGTACTTGAGTTTTGTATTCTGCCAGCACTACTCTGGTAAGTTCGCATCGGGATGCACTGCGTGCATGATAGGGAGTCGTGGTGCCACAATCACGCGTCATATCGTGTCGTCGCCGCCCGTGGGAACCTGCGGCTCGACTGTGCGCGGCCCCGTTCTCGGCCCATGTCGACTTCCGCGGCGTCCGCCAGCATGGACGCGGTGGTATCGGCGGTGCAGTGGGTCGGCGTGGCTTTGGGCGTCTCGCTCTTCGTGGTCATCGGCATCGTCCTGTACATGTGCTGCCGCAAGGCGCCGGACGACGGCGCGGGCAACGGCGCCATGCTGGACGGGCTGCTGCGCCGCGACCAGCTCGAGGGCACGGTGCTTGAGGGCGGCGAGCAGGGCTGGCAGTGCGTCGTCTGCGCCTACACGAACTCTCCCTCTCGCCGTGTTTGCCTCATGTGCGGCACCAACATCGGTACGCCCTCCCTCTCTCTTTCTCTCTCTCTGCCCGCCATCTTGCGCGCCACCAACGCTTCCACGCGCCAGATTTCCTCATGTCCAAGACGCTCAAACGACACAAGAGCTCCAAGACGGTGCTCATGAACTCTCAGACGGGCGAGCACGCCCTAGACGGAGCCGTCGCAGCCGACGCCGACGCTGACGCCGCGACTCTAGATGAGGATGAGGAGATGCGCGCTCGGCAGCGCGCGTTCGTGAAGAGGCGATTAAACGCGCTCGAGGCGCGCCAGAGCCTGTCGCAGCGCCAGCGCGGCGCCATCCGTCGGCGCATCTGGGAGCGCCGGGTGCTGGATGACGGCAAGTTCCACTGGATCCGTCAGAACAGCCATGACCTGGCGAGCGACGCGCTGCCGTTCGCTGCCTCGGCGACGGTGCTCTCGACCGCGAGCTCCTTCACGTCGGCGTCGGCACAGGGTGTCGCGCTCAAGGGTCCGGACGGCGAGAGTGTGGTTGACTACCACAACTTGCGCTCACAGGGGTACGTATCGCACTACGACGAGCTCGGCCGGCTGACCTGGAAGCGCGCCGACGAAGGTACGCAAGTGGCTCGCTCGCGCGAGTCGACCGCGGCGCGACTGCCAGCGCGAGAGTGCTGACTGCGTCGTGTTGCTCGTCCACTTGGTATCACCGCAGTCGCGATCGATCTGAGCTCGGCCGAGTTCAAGGACGCGCTGGTACAGGACGAGAAGATCGATTTTGAGGTGCGCGATCGACCGGCAGGCCGAGCGCTACTGGAGTATATGTCTCGCGGGCCGACCCGATCGCACGACTGACCGCTTGGTTGCTTCCAGGGTGTCATGGCGCTGGACTTCCGCCGGAAGAAGCAGTGGTTCCTCATCCACCTGTCCCGCATCGCCACGCCCGTGACGGAGGCCGTCGCCAAGCTGAGTGCGTCATCGTCCCCTTTGGGTCGTCCGTCTGCCAAACTCGTTGGACTGGCGGCTAACGTCAGCCACTCGCTCTTCCTCTGTATCGTGCGATGACAGCGATCTCCCGCGACGAGATCATGGAGCAGACGCTGCAGCTAGCGCAGGCGCCGGCAGACGCGATGCGCACGTACCTCAAGATCACGTTCACGGGCGAGCCGGGGATCGACGCCGGCGGGCTGCTGCGCGAGTGGTTCGGACTCGTGTGCAAGGAGCTGTTCAGCGCCGAGCGCGGGCTGTTCCTGCCGACGAAGGGGGAGGACATGAGCTACTGGATCAACCCGCTGTCGGGTGAAGCGGCGGAGAACCACCTGGTGCTCTTCCGCCTCGCGGGTATCCTTGTGGGCAAGGCGCTGTTCGAGGGCCTGGTGATGGACGTGCATCTGGCGCTGCCGCTGCTCAAGCACGTGCTCGGGATCCCGATCTCGTTCTCGGACCTCGAGTTCCTGGACGACGACCTGCACCGCAACTGCCAGTGGCTGCGCGCCAACTCGAACGTCGAGAACCTGTGCCTCACATTCAGCGTCATGCTCGAGAACGGGACGGAGGTGGAACTGAAGGAGGGTGGGCGAGGCATCGACGTGACGGACGAGAACAAGGAGGAGTACTTGCAGCTCGTGCTGGAGCATCGCATGCTCGACAGCATCGCCGAGCAGCTGCAGGAGTTCCTCACAGGCATCTACGACGTCGTGCCCAAGCCGCTGCTGTCCGTGTTTGACTACCAGGAGCTGGAGCTCATGCTCTGCGGTGTCCCGACGATCGACACGGGCGACTGGAAAGCCAACTCGCACGTGCGGTACATCAAGGACGAGGACAACAAGAAGCGGCGGATCTCGGAGGAGGCGCAGGACGAGGTCATCGCCTGGTTCTGGTCCGTCGTCGAGCGCATGACGCCAGAGGAGCGCGCGCGCCTGCTGCAGTTCGCCACGGGCACGAGCCGCGTGCCGGTCGAGGGCTTCCGCGGGCTCACGAGCTCGAGCGGCATCATCCACCAGTTCACGCTCCAGCTCGTGCTGCGCCGCGACGACGCGGCCGCGCTTTTCCCCAAGGCGCACACGTGCTTCAACCGCATCGACCTGCCCATGTACAAGAGCGTGGAGGAGCTCGAGCGGTATTTAACCATCGTGTCGCAGATGGAGATCCTGGGCTTCGGTCTCGAGTGACAGACAGACGCGCGTGTCTGGCGGGAGGGCGAGTGCGGCGTGGGCCGACCCGACCCGACCCGATTAGGTCTGATGGGGCAGCGCGGCTTTGCTGCATTGCTGTGAGAGTATTAAGAGTCTGGAGCGGTCTGCGCCGCCTTGAACGCTTTAACGTCCCTCTTGAGCTGCTCTTGCTGCCGCATCCGCACGCGGTCGTTGACTCCCCCGCTGGGTCGCGACGCCGCGCCGCTTCCCGCCTTCGCCTCGCTTGGCTTGGTCGCCGTCAGTATCGCAGTATCGTCAGTAGTCGGCGCGTCCGTGCTCCTAGTCGCCATCGCCATCGACGCCGCAGTAGCAGCAGTCTCGCTCTTTGTGGCGTCAGCTGTCGCTTGCTTGCCTGCCGCCTGCTCTTCCAACGCACGGAGGCGCGCGCGCATCTCGCGGATCGCATCCATAAGCGCCGCGTCCTTCTGCTCTCTCGCGCGCTCCACGTGCAGCTCCTCGTTGACCTGCTCGAGTCGCAGGCGCTCGTTGTCGCGCTCCATCTGCAGTTTGACCGAGTACAGATAGAGTCCGAGCGACGTGCCCGGCGCGAGCGCGAAGAACGCGTACAGCGCCTTGCGTCGCGGCGACAGGAGGTTCCTGCGGCAAGGGCCAAATCGAGCGCGAGGCGCCGCAGCTCGTCAGCCACGACGTCATGTTGCCGGTGCGCACGCGACAGCGCAGGGCACGCACTCTAGAGCGCCCGGCGGGGCCTCGGAGAAGAGCTGCTTCCACATACCGCCGACCCGCTCGACCTCGGATCGGACCTGCTCGCTCGCGTTGGTCCAGCGGCTGTCACTCCACGTCTCGTCAATGCCAGCATCATTCTTGAATAGTAGTCTACAGTCATTCTAGATGAATAGTCAGCGACTACATACCACAGAACGCTCGCGAAGCAGTGAGCAGCAAGCATTCTCTTCCAAGTAATCCACTCTCAGTCTGTTGACGAATGTTTGCAGCACACTGTCATAGAAATGCTGGCAACTCATGCGCGCCAAGACGTGAGTGATTCCCGCCATGGTGTCTTGTGCCGCCGCCACCACCTCTTCTTCCTCTTCCTCGTACTCTTCCTCTCCCTCTTCCTCTCCCCCTTCCTTGCTGTCTTCCTCTGCTTTCGTCACCTTCTGCGTAGAGATTGCTCGCTGCTCACTAGACCGCGTCCCTTGCTTCCTCAAAAGAGCAACCGGTTGAGGCGATCAGCCGCCGCCAGCGGCACCCATCGGCATTCGCGGCGTCTGCGGCCTAGTGCTTCTTGTATACGAAATCTATCGGGGCCCAGCCAGCACGCGAGTTGCCCGCTCCGCTGTTGATGACCTCCACGATTCGGCCGCGAATGTCGTCGGCCTTTGCTCGGTCCAAGCCGCGCAGCCAGATCTCGTAGCGGTAGCTGTTGCCTGGGTCCTTCTTATCGCGCTTGTTCTGCGATCGAAGCAGCGAGAAGGGCGAGCGCCGCGTCAGACACAAGCAACTCGGGACAAAGAAGCAGGTAGCCAGCCCCCGCAGCTCAGCAACGCCGGACAACGAACCTTGTGGATCACGCGGACGCCTGTGACCTCGCTGTCGGGGTCGATGAGCTCCCCGATCGCGCCTAGCACTAGCTTATCCCAGTATTCATCCAGCTCCTCGCCATTCATGTCTGCTCCGAAGCATCCGATCGTCAGCGAGGCGCGCGCGGGAGAACGGTCAGCTAGCTAGCTGTCTGTCTGTGCGAGCGCACCTTTCCGGATCGACCATTCGCCGCCGTTCTTGTTCTCCGGGTCTTCCCACTCGGGTGTGATCCCCTCCCTGAACACGGCAAACGACTCGACCGCACGGTCCGCGAACTTCTTGCGCGTGAACCCGTCGAACAGCACCTCGCTACCGATCAACCGATGTGGGAGCAACCAATCACGAAACGCTGGTTAGCGCCGTGTACAGCGGCGGAGAGAGCGCGCAAGGGGGAAGTGGGGGAGGCAACGAGGAAGAGAGCGAGCGAACGCACCTAGGCTTGGGGATGTTGTTCCAGTACCCCCAGAACTCCTCGACCGTGTTGAAAGTGCACAGCTTGAACAGCTTGTCGGCGTACGCCATGCCCTTGGACAGCTCGCGCAGCTCCCAGATCGTCCACGCCGAGTTCAGCTGGTGCACTTCCGCCTTCTCATCGCCTGCCGACGCCATCCTGTCGCGTACTGCTTGCCCTTCCTGCCTTCTCCCGAGACGCCGCGGCCGACGAGATCGATTCCCTTCCGAGCTGTGGACGGGAGCTGTTGGCTCGCCTTCTGCGCTCGGGGATGGTTTGGGACGGCGAGAGACACTCTACTACATTTGAGTATGCGACCAAACGTGCATAGTTTGGAGCGACAAAACTGGGTAGCGAAACCGGTAATCCAACGTCCAACCGGTACTTTCAAGGAGTGACATGGCACTCTCGCACTTCAACCCGTTCCTGGCTGGTCGACTCAGCCGAAACGGGCTGCCAACCCGCCACTAATCTCACTCGCCCTTGTAGCTCGGCTTGCGCTTCTCCTTGAACGCGAGGAGCCCCTCGAGGCGGTCCTTGGTCGGCACGATCTGCGCGTAGCACGCGGTCTCGATGGCCATGCCCGTGGCGATGTCCACCTCGGACCCGCGCATGATCGCCTCCTTGGCCATGCGCACACCGATCGGACCGTTCGGCAGAATCTCGCGCGCGAGCTTCAGCGACTGCTCCAGCGCACTCCCTTCGGCGACCGCGTAGTTCACCAGACCGATCTTCTCGGCGTCGCTCGCGCTCAGGCGGCGGCTTGTCAGGATCAGTTCCTTTGCCTTGGAGACGCCTGCACCACCAACGGGTCCAATGGAGTCGGTGAGAGACCACTGCCTCGACCTCATACTGCTGATGCTTCATGGCACGAACCAATGAGTCGCGGGAGTCGCTGGGTGCCGCCAGCACCGGGGAGAATCGCCAGCGATGTCTCTGGGAACCCTAGGATCGCTTTCGCGCCGGCGACGCGGAAGTCGCACGCGAGAGCCATCTCGCTGCCTCCGCCAAGCGCCGCTCCTTCGATCGCCGCAATCGTCGGCATGGGGAGCTGCTCGAGCTCGGTGAATGTCGTTCGGTACGAGCGCGACGACGCTGCCGCCTGCCAGCAGAGCAAGCGAGCGCGCGCGTGTTTGTCAAGGCGGCTCTCAGCTCGCACGCCTCACCATCGTCTCACCTCTTCGTTCGTCATCTTGATGCGCTCTTTCAGGTCTGCTCCGGCACAAAAGACTAGAATCGCGCGCGAGAAAGAGGGGTGTCATGCACAGCAGTGAGCGAGGCGGAGGGTAGTCGGCAGCTCGCAGACGCTTACTCTTGGGCACGACGCTGCGGACGATGACGACGCGGACCTTGGGGTCGTAGCGCACTTGGTCCATGGCCTCGCGGAACTCCCTGACCAGCTGTCGGCCCAGCGCGTTGCGCGCCTCCGGGCGATCCAGCGTGAACAGCGCGATGCCGGCGTCGTCGCCCCCGAGGTACTCGAGCTTGACGTGCTTGACGTGCTCCGCAGCGGACGCCGCCGCCGCACTCAGCGAGCGCGAGAGGAGCGAGGCGCCGCGAGCGACCGGCCCACGTGCCGCGAGGCGCATCATGTTGTCGCGACGGATGCAGAGCCGTCCGATGGAAGGGGAGAGAGGCGGAGAATGACGCCGCCGCGATCCCGCCTCGTCGACGGATGCCGCTTGTACTTGAACTTGAAACCTCGCATGACCGACAAGGAGGTCTGCAATAGAGCCCGATTTTAGCCAATCAGTTGCTGCTGCTCTCAATTTGTGAGCGCTCGCTGGAGATACCTACGTAAAGTATTTGCACCCTTGGGTCGCAGTGTCGCTCGAATGTTGCTCGATAAGGTTTTACTTATCATTGAGGTTTTTCGACCGAGCGACGGTCGGTTGGTTGGCTGGCTGGCTGCGAGCCGTCAAAGCGGAGAGGCCTTTCGATCGGGGCTCATTCGCCTTTGCAAGCAACGCCGTGAAGAATGGGAGCCTACAAGTACCTGGAGGAGCTGTGGAAGCGCAAGCAGTCGGATGTGCTGCGCTTCCTGCTGCGCGTGCGCGCGTGGGAGTACCGCCAGCTGCCGGTGATCCACCGCGTGACCCAGCCGACGCGCCTGGACAAGGCTCGCCGCCTCGGCTACAAGGCCAAGCAGGGCTATGTGATTGTGCGCGTCGCCGTGCGCCGCGGCGGCCGCAAGCGCCCGAACTCGAAGGGCATTGTGTACGGCAAGCCCAAGCACCACGGTATCAACCAGCTGAAGTTCGAGCGCAACCTGCGCTCGGTGGCCGAGGAACGCGCGGGCAACAAGTTCACGAACCTGCGCGTGCTCAACTCGTACTGGGTCAACCAGGACGCGACGTACAAGTACTTCGAGATCATCATGGTCGACTGGTCGCACAAGGTCATCCGCCGCGACCCGCGCATCAACTGGATCGTCAACGCCGTGCACAAGAACCGCCAGCAGCGCGGGCTCACGTCGGCGGGTCGCCAGGGCCGCGGTCTGCGCAAGCGCGGCCACCGCGCCAACAAGATCATCGGTTCATCGTTCCGCCAGAACTGGAAGCGCCGCAACACGCTGTCGCTGCGCCGTTACCGTTCGTAAGCGGCTCGCCTCGGTTACTAGCTGCTCTTGTGAAGGAGTCAACCACACGAACCCGTTGCTTCAAGGCTTTCGCTTGCTGGGAGGTGTTCGGGGTCTGTGCGTCCGCTTGGCGGCGTTCGCTTGTTTCTCTATCCGTCTTCGTTCGCTATGGGCGTAGTAGACGTGGAGAACCGAGTAGCCTACGTGCTAGGACATGCAACGCGCTAATAATGCGAGCGGCCGAGCAGCTCTGGATGCTCTTCTAGCAGTCAATCGCTCGGACTTGTCTGGTCAGTGGAATCGCCTCAATTCATACGGAGGTTGGAGATATATGTATCAACTGCACAGCGACCGTTTTGTGGAGCGGCAGAGGGCCACGCTTTGCGGTCTCTGTGCCGAGGCGGCCGAGCTCGCCACGGAGCTGCAGAGACTGCAACGACCACCACCCTCGCGGTTGGTCGCCAAGCCCGCTGACGCACTTACACTCACCGCTTCGGCGCGCGAGACAGCGTACACCACCTTGCGGGAGCTAGCTCCTCGAGGAGCACGTGGTGGAGAGCTTGTCCACGCTCGCCTTCACGTACGGGTGGCCGACCATTGAATCGACCAGGTGCTGCTCTGCTCTCGCTTTCCAGCCGCTCAAGTGGCGTTCAAGCAGTCCACGGCGATGGCAAGAAGAGCCTCCGAGACCGGAAATTAGTCGCCCTTCGTGGTGAGCTAGAAGGTCGACCCGACGCCAAGGACTCGCCAGTCGGTACAGTCATCTCACGCACGGATGAAGAAGCTGGTGGTCTGCGCGAGAGCCGAGTTCAAGGGCCACGCTCTCCCGTGACTCGCGTGAACGCGCTGCATCTACAGACTCAACGTGAAAACCAAGCGTTCGGTTCGTTCGTGGATGTCTGCGCCGAGCGCTCGACACTCAAAGCTCTGCGTTGCGTAAGAGCATGCTCGCTGCCGACGTCTGCTTCGGTCTCTTCTCGGGCTACAACGAGAAGGAACTCCTTGGCGAGCGTTGGGCTCCAGCTCCAGCACCGTGTTGAAGTAGCAGCTACGATCCCAGATCTCCTCTGAACAGCTCTGCAGACTCCTCTCGGCGAGCTGCAGCACGCAAGACTCCCTGCTGGTCGCTGCAAGTAAAGACGCCGCGTTCGCAGCGCCTTGCAGCGGCGGGAGCTTATCCACCATGATGGAATCCCTGACTGGCGTGGCGTATCCGAGCGCCGCGACGCTCCATTACTCGCCGTCGAGGATGCAGCGAGCCGGTGGCAGCGGCCGTGCCGACGTGCTCTTCGGCTCCCCCGCGCGCTCTATTGAATGGTACTGCTCCCTCGTTGCAGCTGTCGAGCAATGATGCTAATATCCCTCGCTTGTGCCTGTGCTTGGCAACCAGGCTGGAGATGTTCGCTGAGGCGCTGCACAGCGCTTTCGACCGCTTGGACTTCACGATAGAGCTATTTCGGCAGCCGTATACGCCGCATGCGACCGTATGGAAGGCCTCCAAGGCTCGTGATCTCATCGCATCGCTAAACGCCTCTCGGTCACCGGATTCGAGTGTCCACGATGACCTCGCGAAGCTCGTGGAGCGGTTTGACCCGCCCTGCGGCGTCGACTTCCCGTCTCGTATCAGTCTGCTCAAAATGCGCGAGCGCGATGAAGACGGTGCGTTGTGTACTCTTGGTCGAACTTCTAGCGTCTGTGAAGCCTGACGACGATCGTCGTCGTTGCTGCTGCACCGCAGGCTATTACAAGGAATACGCCGGTGAACCGCTGTTGTTGCCGTAACACTCGCCGACGATGGTCAAGCCATTGTTTCTCCAAAAGGTTCGTACCGCCACAGGCCGCAATCGAGCTCCGCTTTGCCATCGCTACCACCTACTCAGTCCAATCGAGGTCCTGCGCCGGCTGCGCTTGCCCACGAACGACTTCTTTTTCGACGGCGACGACTTGCACAGCCGCCGCTCCACACCCAGCTCTTCTCGATGCTCTTCGTGCTCATGACGGGTTTCTTCTCCGTCCTCACGCTCCGTGCGCCTTCTTCCTCCGGTCAGTGTCGACCCAGCTGTGCGGCAAGCTGCTGAGCGAGCCGCAGATCGTCCAGCTACTCGCTGACTTCGCGCTCGTGCTGCTTGGCAGCATCATCTTCATCCTAGCCGTCGACTACCTGCTCGAGATGTGCGGCTACATGTAGTCGTCGATGCTCTACTCGGCGCTCGCGCTCACCTTCACGGCGCTCGCGGCGCTGGTGCACACGCTGGCGTGCCTCCTCGCGGGCTTCGTCACCTACGTTTTCTCCACCACAGTGCTCTTCCCGTTGCTTCTCGCCTACCTCGGCCACAAGTTCGGCGACGCGCGTTTGACGCTCTCTCGGGCGTCGACTTCTGCGTCGGCGGCGCCGTCGGACTGCTGCAGGCACCAACCTCGCCATACAAGACCCAGCAGTCGTCACCGGTCTCCAGGCGCGCACGCGGCCGCAACTGACGCTTGACGTATGGCAATGGGAGGGAGACTGACGCATTGCTTGCTGTCGCAGTTCGGCTCGATCCTGCTCACGCTGACCGTGCCAGTGTGCAAATGCCGTCGCGGGAGGCGACGCTCTCGCGGCGGGCAGCGGCTTGCTTTGCGTTGAGACGCGTCTGTCACTCCTGCGAGTCTATAGTAGCCGTAGAGCGATTGCTTTGTGGTTGGACGTTACCGGACCCTTGGCTAGCTCGACGTACTTGGTCAGTAGAATACCGAGACCGCTAGCGTACCATCGGTCTAGCCTGCTAGACCGATCGCCATCTTGCAACGTCCCACAATATGTATGCGTCCCATCTGCATCATTCAGCGCTTGCGTTTTGCTTACCATGTCAGTAAGATCCCAGCTCTCCAGGAAAGCGCGGAATGCGTCAGCACCGACGTCAACTGTGCCATCACGGCGCACGGGGAAGCGGTCGGCCTCTCCATCGCAACAGTTCATGTCGCCACCAACGAATACAGCGCACTCGGTCGGAGGTACGATCGTAGCCAATTCCGAATAAAGCCTGGTCTCTTCGTCGCACTGGCTGGCGCGTTGATGTTCGCCACGACGATGTCGCGGTAGCCGATGCAGCACCGCATCGCGACGAAACGTGGCGACCAGTACCTTTCCCCCATGGCTCGCACTGTGTGATCTCATTGGACACAGCTGAGACGATTATCCCGACGTCAGCG
>JAADYC010000702.1:0-14913 GCA_023338135.1 Phytopythium kandeliae | reverse complement strand
GCTCGTCGCGCTCATCGACGTCGTGGGTCTCTACGCGATCAACGAGGTCATCCAGTCGGAGCTCGTGCCTCTGTTCGGCGCCACCTGTCTGTAAGCGCTATCGCTCGATATTCGTCGTGTGATGTTCGCGAATGCAACGCATCGGGAGACCAAGTGTTCACGACCCAAAGCGCTCCATTTGGAGTGGTCGCGTGTTTACTGGTCGAAAAGAGGTGTAGGAGCCACAGTGATTCGCCGCCAAATATCGATTGCGCGCGCTGCGATTGGCTATATTACAACACGCTACCTCGAGTGGTGATTGGCTGAAAACGCTGCCCACTTGGCTGCTGTATGCAAGATCCGCTCGCACTGCAGCTCTCGACAAAGCACAACGCCCTAGCTCGCTGACCGCACCGCCATGCGCTTCCGGCTCTGCGGTGGGCTGGAGCCTCCGGACTGGCTGCTGGCCGACGCCCCGCTGCTCTCGCGCCTCCCCCCGGCCGCCGCCGCCGACCTCTGCGCAACCATCGCGTGCGACGTCGCAGCAGCGCCGGGTCAGGACGCCCTGGCGACGGCCGAGGCACTGCTCGGCGGCGACCCCACCGCGGCGCGCGCGGCGCTCGCGGCGCTGCGGTTCGTGCTCACGAGCGCAGCCAAGTACGACGTGGGCGAGGCCGACGTGCGGATGGAGCTGCAGCAGCTCGGGCTGGGCCAGGCGCTGTCGGCAGCGGTTGCGCAGTCGCTCGCGGCCTCTCGCGCGCCGGTCCGCACGCAGCAGCGCGTGCTAAGCTTCTCGTTCGCGCATCCGGAGGCGGTGGCGTGCGCGGCTCGGCGGTCGGCGGAGACGCAGCAGCCTATGGTGGAGGTACGGCTGCGGCTGGACGCGCCGGCGACCGTGCTGGCCGGCGCGCCGGCCGCGAGCGACACGGAGGTCTTCACGGCGCGTGCCGACAAGTTCCTGGCGCTGGAGGAGGATCTGCGCCACGCGCTGTCGACAATCCAGAGCGTGCGCCTGTAGGCGTGCTCCTGCTGGGTTGCATTGGGTTGTGGCTTCGCTCCCAGTGTATCCGCCGTCCTCCCGGTGCGGCGGTGCGGCTGGCGAGTCCTCTCGGCCACGTCTGCCGCCGCGCGCGGAGGTGGAGCCGCTCGCCCGTGTCGCCAGCGCCGACGTCGCCATCGGAGACCCGCTCTCAGCCTGCCACGGGTGTGAGAAGCGGGGCGGCGAGGCGTCTACCGCCTACAGTAGGCGCCGATCGGCCAGCGCGGCCGCGACGACCCGCCGGCGCCGAGCCGCGTACGTACGCGCTGCGGCCAGTTGTGGCCGTTTCCGGGTGTGTCCGCGGACGTTCGCGGCGCCGGTCCGTCCTCCCCCCGCGTTGCGTCGCGTGCGTGCGCGGCTTCCCGCACAGGCCGGTCGCGCGGGTCAGAATTCCGCCGCTTGCGCGCTGGACGCCGCGGTGGCCGCGCGCTCGGCGTCAGTCGCTCGCCAGCCAGGAAGCCTCTCGCCTCTGGACGCCGCGCGCGAGCTGTCGCACCGCCGGCGCCTGCCGCCCGCGCGGTGCGTCCAGCGAGCGCCACCCTCCGCACTGGCGCGCGGCGCGCCGCAGCCACTTGGCGCCGCCAGTTCGGCCGCGAGACACCAGAGACCGGGCCGGCCGCTGCGCGCCGACTGCGAAAACTATGATGCGCCGAGTGAGTGACAGCGCGCGGCCAGTCGACGAGCCGGCCATCCTCCCGTCCGCCCGCCCGTCCATCCTCGCTCGTCGCGCGGGCCGAACGCCTGCCCTCGCGGCTCGGCTCGGCGCGCCACCGCCTCGCTCGTTCGGCGCGTTTCGTCGCGCGACGCCGCCGAGAGCGCACACTGGCGCGTCCGTCCGTCGGGACGTGCGGCCATGTGGCGTCCGCGCCAGTCTGGCCGGCTGCCTGCCCGCGTGGGCCTCGCGCCGCGATGGTGTGTGCGCGATGGGCGAGCGGCCGGCCACGCCGCCCGCCCGCGGCGCCTGTGATCACATGGCGCCGCTCGGCTCCCGCCCTCACTCGCTCGCTCCCTGGCGCCATCGCCGCCGCGCGAGCCCCGCAGACAGACGGACGCGCCTCGAGCGGCGCAGTGGCCGGCGTGGCGTCCAGTCCGAGCGAGACGCCGGTCACGGCCGCCCGCGAGCGTCTGCACCGCCGCAATGCAGCGCAGCTGAGCCTCAGTCCGCGGCGATGCGCCGCCGCCGCGGCGTACATACACGCATCGCATCCGGTGCGGCTCGCGGCTGACGAGGATGCGCCGCCGCCGCCGCCGCTGCCGCCACACTCCTTGTGATCGGCGCCTTCGTCACCAGCCAGCCAGTCACCTGCTTGGTCAGGCGAGGTGAGGCGAAGCGGGGACCGATCGACGCGGCTCGCCGCCGCCGCCGCCGCCGCCGTCCGTCCGTCCGCTCGGGGCGTTTATTCATTCGTCCAGCCAGCGAGCGAGCGAGCCAGCCAGCCAGCCAGTCGTCCCTCCTCCTCCTCCTCTCTTCCCCTCCCTCCCCTCCTCTCTCCACGCCGATCCGGCCTTCTCCGCGATCGCCGCGTGCGAAAAGAGCCGCGGGCGATCCGTCTACCACGCATGCATGTACATCGCCGCAGGCGTTCCTCATGGTCCACTCGCTCGCTCGCTCGCTTCCCCCTCCCCCTCCCTCCCTCCTTCGTCGTCGGAAGGCGCGCGAAGATCGCCGGCGGCGGTGAGTAACTCGCGACAGGCGGAGATCTCGCCACGCGCTTGTCGCGGCATGGCGAGGCGAGGCTGCTTGGCTCGGCGGCGGCGGCGCGGCGCGGCGCGATATGGCGACGCGGCGACCGGCGGGCCAGCGCGTGGCGGCGCGCAGCTTCTTTTGGGACCAGCGCGCAGTTCAGACCGGGGGCGTTGCGTCCGGCGGACGCCACGCCTCACGGCGCGCTGGCCACTTGCTGTCTGTAAACAGCGCCGCTCATTTATCTGGAAGGACTGCCGGCGGCGCATCGACACTCGCCGCGTCTTTATCTTTATGGCAACGCGTACCTTCCGCCGAGGCACCGGCCAGTAACTGAACTGCTGAGCGCTCACTCGCGGTGTGACGTCGCGGCTGGCCGCGCAGTCGGCGGGCGCGCGGGCGTCCGGCGGCCGGCGGCCGGCGCCGCCCTTCTCTCCTAACCGAACCGACCCGCACTCTCCAGCTCGCCCGCGCTTGCCCGAGCGCGCTCGCCCCGGCGACGGCCGCCCGCGCGCGGTCTGTCTTCATTCCCCATTCCTCGCGGCGAGACGCACCCGACTGCCTGCGCGACCGACCGACTGCCTGCCTGCCTGACCGAGCGCCATGCAGCCCCACGGAGCGGAGCAGGGCGAGCCCGAGGCCTTCTCGCTGCCCGACGCGGCGCTCGCGTCCCGGGTCGCCGCCTACCTCCGCAGCATCGTCGTGTCGGACCACAACCCGGCCGTGCTCTTCAGCTGGGACGCCGCCGCGCTCGAGGAGTTCGCGCGCGCCGCCAACGCCGTGGACGACGACGCGCCCGCGTGGCTCTCGCAGCCCAAGGGCACCATCTCCCCCGAGGGCATCGCCAACGACATGGTCGGCTACCTCGCGCAGCTCGGCGGCGGCCGCTTCGAGGCCGTGGTGCTCGCGCCCAACTCGCTCATCCAGTACGGCCACCTGCAGGAGCGCCTGCAGTACATGCAGTACGACGACTTCCTCCAGAGCTGCATGAGGCGCGTGGCGCCCGGCGGCTTCCTCGCGCGCACCTTCGTGCTCACCGAGAGCGATATGACGCGCGCCGTGCGCACGCGCTGCCTGCCGCCCGCGCCGCCCGCGCGGCCGCTCTTCGAGTAGCAGGCCGCCGCCGCCGCCGCCCCCCATAGACCAGGCAGCCAGCCGCGCGGCGCGAGCGACCAAGCGGGGTCGACAAGCCATCGACCAACCGATCGACGGGCTCGCGGCCGCCCGTGCCCGGCCTGCATGTTGCTAGTTTTGACGCGGCCGCCGCCGACTCCCAGTCCCGCCGAGCCCGCGCACCGAGCGCTCCGCGCCGAGTGCCGCGCGCCGAGCGCCGAGCGCCGCGGACCTTGACCCGCGGACCGACCGACTGACCGACCGACCGACCGACTGACCAAGGCGCACGCTCCCCAACTAAGTAAGTAAAGCGCCGGACAAGAATATAGTATCATAGCAGCATGCCGACGCTCCTCGCCCGCCGCCTGCGCGCCGCCGCCTGCGCTCCGCCGCCTGCGTCGCAGGCATCGGCAAGCAAGCAAGCGCGCCGCCCGCCAGGCCAGTCCACCCCGTCGCTCGACGACGCCAGCGCCGTCCGTCCGGATGTCGTGCGCCACATGTGCACGGAGGAGAGGAGGGAGGAGAGGAGGAGGAGGGGGAGGAGGAGGAGTCAGTTTGCAATGGCGCGCACGCAGCACAGTCCGCTCTTCTTCCTAGCAGAGCGCGGCGCGCTGCTCCTCGTGCGAGGGGGGAAGGAGGGAGGACGCGCGCCGCCTTCTGCCCGCGCACACGCAGTAGACGGCTCGCATGCGCCTCTTGCGAGGCTCGCGCCGGCGCTGCTGCTCACCTTCCCACCTGCATGGCCGACGGATGGCGTTCCGCGGCCAGCTCACGCCAAGCGCCAAGCGCCAAGCGCCACGCGCCAAGCGCCAAGCGTCAAGCGCCAAGCGTCAAGCGTCTTGGGTAGGTAGCGCGCGGCGATGGAGCGACGCCGAGCCGCTCGCCCACTCCATGGCAGAACGTCCCACGGTATCTTACTCGTGCTTGGGTCCACTGTCTTCCCCGCTTTCGAGCAGCCACCACCGGCGGCTCCGACGGCGGCTCCGACGGCGGATGGAGCCATGCCGTGGCTCCTGCCTCGCGCCTCCTGCCTCGCAGGATGCGAGCGCGGCGGCGCAGCTGGCGGCTTAGGAGCCGGCGGCGCGCTTGGGGATCACGACGCGGTCGACGAGCCGCACGTTCGAGCGGTCCGACAGGTTGAGCTTGCGGTCCAGCGACGGGTTCTCGAAGTCCAGGCGCAGCATGCTGTCCACGGTCGTGACCACGGGCTTCCAGAAGCTCGGCCGCGTCCACGCGTGCGACGGCTGCGCGCGCTCGCCGGCCGCGCTGCCGCTCCACGCAGGGTCCCTGCGTCACCGCGTCGCGCATCGAGTGAGGCATTGAGACCCACGGGCGGCGCCGAGCAGACCCGACCGTTCGCTCACGCGTCAATGCATCGAGACGCACCGGATCCACTTGCGCGGCATCTTGTCGACGCCGAGCACGAAGAGCTCGAGCTGCCCGTCCGCGCGCACGTGCAGGCGCACGAAGTGCTTGTAGCTGGCGATGCGCAGCGACGAAAAGGCCTCGTTGTAGTGCGCCTCGAACGCGTTGAGCGCCACGTAGAGGTACGAGCCGAAGACGGCGCCGGCCGCCGGCGTCGCGAGCACCCAAAAGTATGGGAACACGCTCACGTAGTACGCCCACGCCTCGGTGCGCGTCAGGCTGTCCAGTCCGGCGGCGCAGATCTTGCTGCGGTGCAGCGCCATCACCTCGGGCACTGCCGGCACGACGACCACAGCGGCGGTCAGCGGTCAGTGGCTACTCGTCGCCCGTCGCCCGTCGCCCGTCGCCTGTCGCCTTCTGAACCGAGCAGAGCGCAACGCACCGTCGAAGATGGTCATGCAGACGCGCAGCAGCGCAGCGTAGAGCTCGCCGAGGCGCAGCACGTCGTACTGGCGCAGCGGCGACAGGTCGGGCAGCGTGCTGCTGAAGTGGCGGAAGAGCGAGTCGGGTCCGTCGCCGCCCAGCGCGCCGCGCGCCGTCGCCACCTCGAGGACGCACTCGTAGACGACGAGGATAGTAAACGCGGCCAGCACGTGGCACGCCGTCACGCCCACGCCCACGAGCACTTGCTTGGGCACCGAGTCGCAGTCCGCAAACGCGCAGAGCACGACCAGCATGACCACGAGCGCCAGCAGCGACACGTACGAGGTCGAGACCATGTCTTGCAGCAGTTGCGCGAGCTCGGCGACGAACCGCGCGGCCACCTCTCCCCACGTCGGCATCGCCAGGATCTCGCCCACGGAGCAGCGCGGGAACATGGAGAACACGAGTGCAAAGTACTGCGAGCGAGGCCGCGGACAGGAGCGACGCCGGCAGTCAGTAGTCCGTCCGAGCCGAGCGACTGCGACGCCGCGAGCGCCGCGGGCGTTGGAACGCACCCCGAGGCCGCCGATCACGTCGAAGCGCCAGTTGATGCGCCGGAAGCCGAACACGTTGAGCAGCGCGTAGCGCCTGCGCAGCCAGCGACACCAACGAACGAGCAATGCGTCAGTCCGAGCCACGGCGCGGGGCGTACCGACAGACAAAGAGAGAGACGGAGGCACGCGCCTCGAGATGTGGGCGGGCGGGTAGCACTTCTCGCGCACGTAGTCGGCACCGCCCGACACGATCCGGTCGACGTTTGGCGCGTGTGTGGGGTGGAGGAAGGCGCCGCCGCCGCCTGAGATGATCAGGTGCTGCGGAGGCGCGGCGGGTGTCCGAGGTGACGATATCGACGCCGCCGAGTGGACTGCGCCACTGCTACGAGGCGAAGACACTGCTCCTGGCGGTGAGGACAGTGTGACGGCGGCGGCGGCGGCAGCCAGTGCCTCGCCGCCTTCAAACATGTGCGGGAAGTGCTTGCTCAGCGGCGACAGCGAGACCGGGCGAGGGGACGTCGGCGGCTGAGATTGACACGCGGACGGTCGGCGGTCCGCCCGAGCTCCAGCGGTGACAAACGCCGCGTCCGTCGTCACTGGCGCTGACGCCGATGCCGCGCTGGAGCCGGGTCGATTCGCCAACGAGTGACGCATGTAGTTGTGCACGTCGCCAGCGAGGCGCAGGGCGACGCGGCCGCGCAGCGCCGTGCTCATGAGCTGCTGCAGCTTCTCCTCCGACCGCTGGCGCGTCTCGTACACGTCCAATACCCAGCGCGGCGTGTGAGTGAGCAGGATGACCGCATCGTCCGGCCGCATGCGCGTGCGCGCCACGCGCTCGAAGAACGCGAACTGTTCCGAGTTGACGTCATCCTCGAGCGCCACGTCGACGCCGAAGAGCCACCAGCCACGCGGTAGCTCGAGCGCGAAGTGGCTCGAGCGCTGCGGCAGCCGCCAGCCGCCGAGCCAGTCGCGCTGACAGATGAGCCGCGTGAACGTGTTGAGTCCGTCGAACCAGTCGTGGTTGCCTGGGATTGCGAACGCCGTCAGCCCCTCGTCGTACGCGCCGGGCTTGCGCTTGGCGGTCGATAGCGTCGCGGGGCTGTAGCTCACCGGCGCCTTCATGGCGTACTCAAATGGACGGAACAGCCGCGTCTCGTACGTCTCCGAGTCCGGGAATGGGTACGCCAGGTCCCCGCCGATTACTAGCGCTTCTCCGCGCGGAAACACTCTCGTTTTGGGTGTCTTCTTCTTCTTCTTCGTCGTCGTCGTCGCTGTCTTCTTCTTCTTCTTCTTCTTCTTCTTCTTCTCCTCCTCCTCCTTTTCCTTCGTGTCCTCCTCCTCTTCCTTCGTGTCCTCCTCGCTGGCCTGCGCTGACGACGGTGATGCTGACTCATCGTCGTCCTCGTCGTCGCCGTCGTCGTCGCTATCGACGTCCTGGCCGTCGCAGTCGACAGTCAGCTCGGGCTGTGCGAGCAGGCGTGCGATCTGGTACGTGCTGTTGAAGCCGTCGCCCGTGTCGGCCATAAAGTCGAGCCACACGTGCTCGCGCGTCTTGAGGTGGTCAAACACGTACTCGTCGTCGTCCGGGAGCAGCGCGCGCTGCATGTTGCGCTGGTCGAATCGCCCAAGGAAGACCTTGAACGAAATGAGCAGCTGCACGACTGTGTCGAAAAGGAAGATGGAGTACCAGGGCACCATCGGCAGGTGGTGCGACGGCGGTAGGCGCTGCGGTGCACGCCGCTTCGACGGGCTCGCTTGGTCCTTTCCATGGGCGGTTGACTCCCCCTCAGTCTCCAGCTCCTCCTCGTCTGTCTTGTGATCCGTCAGCCAGTGGAACGAGATGACGCGGATGCCGCTGAGTCGCTCAAGAACAAAGTTGGTCATCGCCAGCGCCATGCCCACGAACCAAATAAGGATCGCTCCGCGGTAGCTGGGGTGGCGCGGACATCCGCAGGCAGTTAGCACTGGCAGGAGAGTGTCGTCATGACGGGCTGTATGGACACAACGCACCTCGCGGGCACGAATGTGTCCGAGTCGGAGAGCGAGAACTTGAACAGCTTCTCGCAAGCGTGGCGATTGTATGCAGTCCCGTCTTCGTCTCTGGGTGCCTGAGGCAGTTGGGGAGGCATGGCGTGAGTCTTGCAGTGGTGGCACTGAGGACGGCACTACGTTGCGACGACACCTCCATGGACGCGTCGCAGTGCACGATGAGCGCGACGCAGGCGACGCTGATAGCGCCGCTGTTGCGCAGCACGTTCATGAAAGAGCGTGCGAGTCTGTGTGCGCCACGTCCACAGTGTTAGAGCAACTAGTAGTCCCGGCGCCTGGAGCTGCGACGGCGTGAAGCGACGCACGAGACGTTGGCGGGGCTCCAGGATGCGCCGAGCCGGCGTCGCAGCGCCAGTGCCGTGAGCAGCTCGAGCACGATGAGCAGCACGAAGCTGGCCGAGAAGAAGGGAAAGAGCAGCGACACCTGCGGGTCCGTAGCGTCAGCGACCGCATTCTCCCTCCACCGCGACTGCGACCGCATTCTCCCTCCACCACGCCTGCGGAGCCCGTACCGGCTGCTTGATGGTCGAGTCGACGAGACCGAGTGCGTGGACCGGCGTGTGCAGCGCCGCGGCGGAGAAGAGCCAGCCATAGAGTCCCATGGAGAGGTACACGTAGGGCGTCCACGAGTTGAGCAGCTCCGGGTTGCCCACGAACGGGCTCGTGAAGAAGTAGAAGGCCACATAGAGCACGCCGTAGAGCGCGAACCAGACCTGCGCGGCAGCAGCACGGCCGTCAGCAGAGCCGATCTCGGCAGAGCGACCTGCCGACACGCACCATCTGGTCCTCGTGCTTCTCCTCGGCGCCCCACATCATGGCGGCAGCGCAGCGCTCCTCGAGGCGAGCGAGCGTCTTCGCGGGCTGAAGCGGTGGGAAGAATGGCGCCTCGGAAGATCACCGGGCTGCGATTGGCTGAAACGAGAAACGACTCGTTTTATGGCCAATCAGCACCGAGTAGCTGCCGCTCAACCACGACAGCGCCATGCGAGTACTATTCCCAGCGAGTGCCACCTCCGGACGAGGAGCGGCGTGCCGGGGCCGGCGCCGGCGCCGCTGCCTCACCCCGCTGCGTCGCCACCATCGGCGCTCGGCGGGATCGCGCTCTCGCTCCTGGGCGACCACCGGACACCCGTCCAGCTTCAAGGTGTGTGCAATCAACATGGCTACATTTCGACAAGGTGGCTCGGGCGACGTCTTGCATCGCACGCGCCAACCCCGCACGCACTGCACACTCACGGCCGATGTGGATCCTCGAGCGCACGACCGCCATCTCGATCGCGGCCTCCCGGTCGCGGTCGCGAGCAAACAAAGACTCTGTATTGCTGCTAGTCGGGTATATTTTGTTTTTGTTTCTTGGCCTCGGTCTCCGCGCTGATGTTGCTCCTACCACGGAGACGCTCCTCCCTTGCTGCCGACGGCGATCATAGAGCCTTGGGCACGGCGGCACGGGCGGCGCGCACGATCGCGGGTTTGGCGAAGTTGAGTGTGTGCATGGACCAGAGCGTGGACGCCATGAGCACCATGGCGCCGCACTGGTGCGTGACAGCCAGCGGGATGGGCACGTAGGTCAGTAGCGTCGTGATGCCGAGCGCCGCCTGGCCGCCCACAGCCGCGAGGTTGAGGTGCAGCGCTGTCTTGGCTTGCTGCGGAAGCTGGCTCCACAGCGGCGCGCGGCGAGCCAGGGCATATGAGGCGCCGATGCCCGTCACGGTCGCGAGCGCCAGCAGGCGGTGGTCCAGTTGCACGAGGGGCACATTCTCGAAGAAGTTGCGGTAGGCTGGGTCCAGCACGAACAGGTCGTCCGGGATCCACTGTCCGTCCATCTTCGGGAACGTGTTGAACGCCATGCCGGCGTCGATGCCAGCGACGAATGCTCCCGACAGGATCGTGTAGCCCAGCACGGTCGACGTGTGCGCGAGCACCTTGCGAGCGCGCACCGCCTGCGCCAGCGCGTCCGGCGAGACCATGTCGCGCACCAGCAGTGCGCGCGACGGCGGCGACACGAGCGAGAAGCCCGTCCACACGAGCATGCCGAGCGTCGTGAAGGCGAACGCCAGATGCGTCGCCAGGCGGTACGGACTCACGCGCACCTCGTTGCGCTTCTCGAGCTGCTGCTTGCCGTGCTCCTCCAGTCCGCTGCGCACCATCCACCAGCCGACGCCGCCCTGCGCTGCGCCGAGGCCCAACAGCACGGCGAAGCGCTTGTGCAGCTCCACCGGCAGCTTCTTGCGCAGGCCGAAGTACAGCAGTGGCAGTCCGTACACGAGTCCCACGGCGCGCCCGAGCATACGGTGGCCGTACTCCCACCAGAAGATGCTCTTGAAGTCCTCCACCGTCTACCAGCGTTGCCATCGCACCGGGGATCGTTAGCCACGCGCCGTCAAGGCTCTCGATGCACGGACAGCCAGCCAGCCAGCGCCGCCGACGTACCATGTTCTTGCGCTGCTGGTACTCGGGGAACTCCTTGTAGCGCTCAAACTCCTCCTCCCACTCCTCGGGCGTCATGGGCGGCAGTCCACCGTGCGGCTTCCAGTACACGAGCGACAGCCCCGAGCGCGTGAGGCGCGTGGCGCCGCCGACAGCCACCATGCCGCCCACAAAGGCCGCCGTGCCGAACATCCACCACGCGACCGGCCGGTTTGCCGCCACGTTCTCGATCGTCGCCACGGATGTCGACAGCGCCTGCAGACAGCGGGCGTGAGCGCGCGCGCGGCCGCTGCCGAGCGCTCGAGCAGCAGGAAAGGACGCACCCGGTTCTTGGTCGAGTAGACGACGCGCGAGGCAGGTGTGGACGCGCGCAGCGTCACGCGCGTCCATAGTGACTGCGGCTTGGTCGACAGCTCGAGCGGCTTGGCCAGCGTCTGGTAGCGGCTACTGCTGGACGCGCCGACGAGCCCGCGACCGCGCTGCGTTGACGCCACCGGCGAGGCAACCCGCAATCGTCAGCATCGCGAGGAGCGCGGCGAGCCCTTGGCGCGCGAGGGACGCACCGCGGCGGAGAGAGCGGCGCTGCGACGAGCCGACTGCGCGAGCATGGGGACGGGCGGCGAGCGAGCGAGCAAGCGAGACGCGCGAGTTGCCGAATGCGCAGGGCAGCCGATGATAGATGACTCGCCCTGGATGAGGTCACAAAAACATGAGGCTGTGCATCAAGGGTACGAAGTAACCGTTGGGTTACGGTATCTGTTGCCGGACGGGTACGCTGTTGCCTTGCGGGAAGCTCGCCCAGCCGCTTGCTTGAATGCTTGGCTCCATGGAATCCCTCGCTCCACGCCGTGGCATGCCATGGCGCGGCGCGTCTTGATCTGCCGTCCGCACACTCGCCCATTTCGTCTCGGTACGGCGGACTGGTCGGCCGCTGCAGGCTTACGTCCTCCCGGTTACCCCCGGCGCCGAGATCGCTCGCCATCGCCAGATCTCTCGGCTGCTTGATGGGGATCGCCACCTCCCCCAGCGACGAGGGCGGCGACGGCCCGTTTACCAAGCGCCTCGAGTCTCGCAACCACGCCACGCCTCTTGTCGCGCACCGCCCTCTCGTCCGCGGTCCGTGCCGGGGTCCAGGCAGTCGCGCGCGTGCTGGCAACGTACCCAGAACCGCAGGAGCCGCCGCGCTGCATCGCCGTGGTGCTAATCGAACCCTTTCACGCCGAGGACCGCGGCGTCTGGCTCGAGACCGTCCAACGCGCTGATATGCGCAGCCGTAGCTCCGGGGCCACACACAGACCAGAGAAGCCGGCGTCTGGCCATCCACTCGGTCAGCGCTTCGCAGAAAACTGGAGATCCGAGCTATAGAGCGCCAACCATCTCGCACTAGCGCAGAGATCGGCGTTGCCAGTTGAAAACCGAGGCGCGTGGCCTGCTGCGCGAACCGGAACGACCTGGAATTCCAATACCACGGCGCGCCTTGCTGCTTTATCCATGCCATGCGAAACTCGCCATATCGATACATACACGTGACCGCCTACAGTCCCAAGCGCTGCTTGCCGAGCTCGTAGCACGAGATCATGATGGCGCACGAGGGGGCCACGCGCAGGAGGCGCGCGCCGAGACCCGTGAAGGCTCCGCTGACGCCCCTCGACGCCACGATCTGCCTCAGCAGCACGAGGCCAGACCGACTGTCGCCCTTGGCCTGCTGCAGCGTCTTGACCAGGTCGAACGGCGTCGTGACGGTCGCCGCCACGGCGCCGGACAGCGCTCCGCTCAGGAACGCGCGCTGCGTGCGCGAGAGCTCCTCCTGTGCCTTGAGCTGCCGCTGCAGCGACTCGTAGCTCGTCCAGTAGATGGCCGAGAACGGTACGTCACGCGCCAGAGTGGCGTTCAGACCCGTGAAGAGCGACTGGTAGCCGCCGCGCCGAACGGCGCGCTGGAACGTGGCGATCACGCCCGCGGAGCCGCGCTCGCCCTGCATCCGCGTGCGCACGAGCTCGATCGGCGACGTGATGCTCGCGGCGACCACGCGCGCCGTCGTCCCGGCCGCGAGCGGCACGAGACCGTCCATTTCGGGGGCTCGCCGACGGCCCTCTTGCAACAGGAAGTCGTACGAGACGTAGTAGAGCACGGTCGAGGGCACCGCGATCATCATGGCGGGCGATAGACCCGCGAACAGCCCGGACACTCCCTCAGTGCGCAGGATGTAGCGCAGCGCGTGCTGCGTGCTGCGCAGCTGCACGCTCGCCGAGCCGCTCGCCGACGAGGACGAGCGCACCACGCGCGCGAGCGACTTGGAGCGCGACGCCATGCGCTCCACCGGACGCGTGACCGACTTGCACACGCAGCGCGCCTGGCAGCGGCACTGGTCCATTCCCGACGTCGCCGCCGCCGCCGCCGCCGCCGCTGCCGCCGGACCGCCCTGCAGCTGCGACTGGATCCGCACCTTGGCCACGTCCAGCGGGTTCACGAACAGCGACGTCATGAGCGCGCCAGCCGACGCCGCCGCCGCCTTCTTCAGCGTGCCCGCGGCCTCGATCGACCGGTCGGACGCTCCCGCGGTCGCCATCCCTTGCGAGCCTCCCTTCCCCTCCCTTCCTTCACCACGGCGACGATCGGGGACTGGAGCGGCAGCCATCTCCACCGTCGAAAAGGAGGGAGCGGGCGAACGAAGAGACCGGCGACCGACACGAGCCAGCACCGATTATTCACCCAATCGAAGCGCTCTGTTTTACTGAAAAGCAGAATAACGCCCAATCCTCACTCGCGGATCTTGCGATTGGCCCGCCACGCACCATGCTTACTGACCCGGGAGCGCAAACATGGCGGCGGCGGCGTCACTCTGTCAGGAGTGTTGGACGACTCGACCCCGAGTCGGATGCGTCAGTAATTGCATGAAGATTCATGCTGCCAGCGCACCGCGGCGCGCTCGTCGTGCACCATCGGCGGCTCTCTTCGCTCTCCCAGCGCCACGAGCACGCCATCAACGCGGCGCTGCTCGATGCTCGGCGCCGGGCAGGCGACAAGACCCTGCAAATTTGTAGGGAGGCCGCGGCCGGCGTCGTCGCGCAGAGCCAGCAGTACGTAGCCGCGCACTTCGCACCGCAGGCGCTCGTGACATTCCTATTGTCGCCGGTCGAAGCGGTGCTGAAGCCGAGGAGACTGTCTTAACCGCCGATATCAAGGTTCTCGAGGCCGCCAAGCTCAATGGCGGCAAGAAGACTGACTTGAAGGCAGCCAAGGCTGGTGTAGCGATGGACGGGGACGAATGGTGCGACAAGGCGCGTAAACTCGCTGGCCACCTCAACAAGATGCTACTCAAGGACTTTCACTGCAGTAAATGGTGGTAAAACGCATCATCGTGCAGGAGCTTCTACGCCTTGAGGACGCCGCCGCGCGCTTCATCACCTTTGTCAGCTCCAAGGAAGGAGGGGAAGAATCCCTGCTCGAACGACTCTGCCGGACCATGTCGATCGCGGGCTAGGCGGTGCAGCTCTCTTACATCTCAAAGAAGTTCCACAAGAGCTTACCCTATCGACCTCTCACAATATGAAGGGCTATACCCGGTGACGAGGCGATTTCACCTGTCCGTCACCGTCGTCCTCCTGGCTTACGATCCCGTCGCCAGCCGCGCTCCGTCTGGGCACGCCGCCGCCGGCTGCCGGTCTCACGACTTGTTCTCGTCCTCTAGCGGCACTGTCGCCGGCTGCTCATCCATGATCCACGCCTGCTGCATGCTGGCGACAGAATTGCGCGGCATTTCTGTGGCCTCGACCTCACACTTTGCAGTATTCGAAGATCGCCTGAGAGCTACCCGTCACCCACTGCCGCAAGCCCCGCTTGCTCTCCGCAGTCGCTGTGCGGTCACCACGCGCACCTCTTCGGCTCATCTCGCCGCGCAGTGCTCGCCCATGGATCTCTGTCAGCTCCTTAGCCACCGTCTCGAAGGAATTTCTCCACTTCTCACCCCCGTGCCAGTCCAACGACTCGCCTCGCTCTCCTTCGTCATCCTTCCGCCAATTCCCGTGCTTGTTTCCACGTAGTGCGGCACATAGTCTTCCCGGCGCGTCCACTGCTGTCTGATCGGCCGCGCCGTGACCACCAGCCTTGCTGCAAATACACGGCGCTCAGGGGAGCCAGTTGTGATGAAGTGCTGTCGGTCTCGCCGAGTCTCCAGAAGCGTAGATCGGGAAACGGTGTAGGTACACACAATACACCTGTGTAGTGCCCCTGGAGGGATTTCCTCCAGGAGGCAATGGCTCCCCCGGAAGAGGGACGAG
>JAADYC010000701.1:0-14922 GCA_023338135.1 Phytopythium kandeliae | reverse complement strand
GGCGCGCATAGCGGTAGACGACAGCGAAGCGCACCGTGACGGCTGCGCGTGGGGCCGAAGGCTCGAGCGAGAGCCCCGCGACCGCGACGCGTGGCGACTCGCGGTCCTCGATCGGGAAGCGCGCGTCCGCCGCGACCACATCCACGTGGAACACTGCGCGGCCCTCGCGCAGCGACGCACACACGAGCGTGTTGGCCGTCGACTCGAGTGCGTCGCTTGCGATGCGCGTGCGCCGGTACTGCACGTAGTCGTCGTCGGCAAGTCCGAGCTCCGTGTCCAGCAGCTCCTGCCGGTCGGCCCGCGACAGCGACGGCATGTCGTCAAGCAGCACGCGCTTGGTCGCGTCAGCATCAGTGTCCGGTCGCGAACAGTAGCGGCAATGAAAAGTACCCGCACCTGTCGCTCCATGTCCGTGGCCAAGTGCCGCTTGAGCGCGCTCGGGAGCCCGTTAAAGTAGGCGCGCGCGGCGTCGAAGACGCGCTCGAGCGACGCACAGGGGATCTCCGACACGAACGCGCTCGACACGAGCGTGTGGTCCGCGCCGCCCGAGACGCTCACCTTGCTCTGCGGCACGAGCGCCGGCTTGTCGGCCAGCTCGAGCTGCGTGAAGCGCGCGACCGCGTCCGGGACGCTCGCCACGCTGCGTGCAAAGTGCGCGCGCAGTTCTCTCGCGCGCGCGTCCGCGTCCGCGCTCAGCGATGTCGATAGGTGCAGCGCCGCGAACAGCTCGCGTCCGCGCGCGTGCAGCGGCGCGCGGAGCACGAGCGACTGCAGCGCCGCGAACGCCAGCTGCTGCTGCGCCAGCGCGTCCTCGAGCGCCTCGTGCGCGCTGTCCGCGACCTGCGCCGCGCGCTTCTCGGCCGCCGCTGCCCGTGCCGCCGCACGCGCGCGCGGGTCGGGCAGCTCTGCCTCCCACCGCGCCGACAGCGCGCGGAGTTGCTCCTCCATCGACGCCACTTGGCTGCGAAGGAGCCGCAGCTCGTGCTGGCGAGGACGTGACGTGCAACAATCGCATTGGTCCCAGGAGTCGCCGAGTTGAGGCGGACCGGCGGTGAGAAGGGCGTACCGTGGCGGACAGAGGGGCTCCGCTGGCCGACCGCGGACGGCCGGACGACAGCGGCGCCGGCGGAGGCACCGCCGCGGTCGACTGCGTCCGGCGGCGCTTCTTGGCGGACGGCTGCTCGGCCATGGGCAGTCCGCCGTCCGCGCTCGAGTCGCTGGCCCAGACCGCAGTGGGGGCGGGGGCGTGCATCGCGATCACGCCGTTGAGTGTCGCTGTGCTCATTTCGAGCAATGCGGCGCGAGGGGGGATTGCGGCCGATTGCGGACGGATGGGGCGGACAAATCTAATCGTCGAGGAGGGGGATCCTCGCTCTGCGCTCGACAGGTGCGGGTCCGGATGTGCGGGGCGACATACAAACGCCTAGTATGGTGAAGTGTGGAGGGAAAGGGGTCGGCATCCCCTTCCCCGCGCGAACGCATCCTCCTTCGATGCTTACTCCCGTCCAAGGCCGCGCGTGTGGTGCAGTTGATCAGCACGAACGGCGATGGACGCCCGCCCGCCCGCCCGCCCGCCCACGCTGTCCAAGCCGCCGAACTGCGTCATCGCCTCCGTCTGCCGTTGCAAGACCCTCCTGCCGCCCGCCTGCCCATCCGCCAGCCCGCCCGCAAGAGGCAGCGCGCGCTGGAGCGACAGGAAACGAGGCGTCGACTATCGGCTGCTTCTGCGCGAGCGAGACACAGGATATTTGGGTAGTGACATGGGGATCTTTGTCTATCACTCAGCCACATTCACTTTTCCGTCGCCACAGTCATTTTGCGACGCGTCTCGGTCCAATCATTTGAGAACTCCCACCAATCACCGCTTCGAGAGTGAGGCTGAGACCGCTGCGAGTGAATCTAGCAAACACATACATTTCGCACACGGAGTAAATCAATCCAATACCGTAGTTCTTTGCGACCTTCAAAGAGTGCAGCGCCGGGCCATACGAAGAGTGGTCGCGTCAACATGGCCCGTAATCCGAGTCGCCACGTCATCGGTTTACGGAGGGGGAGAGACCAGGTCGGTGAAAACGCGAATGCCCATCCCTTATATTCCCGCCGCCTATTCTTCCTTCCAAAACCATGCTTCTCACCGTAGCCACTCGCTGCAACGCGGACAACCTCGCTCCGCGCGAGGCCACGGTCTCTCGCCGGCCGCCGCCCCGCCGCAGCAGCGAGCAAATCCTCGACCGACGACGGCCGAGGGACGGGCGTCGCGCCTCCGGGGACGAGCTCGACGCGCCTCGGCGGCGCTATGCACGCTGCGCTCTTGGGATGCGCAGCGGCTCCGCATCGATTGGGAGCCGCGCCGATCGATACACTCGACGTCGTCGGTCTCGTCGTCCCCTTCCCTCTCCTCCCCTCCCCGCTCACGCCAGGCGATCGTGCTGCGCTGCGTGCTGAGGCGCAGTGGACAGGCCCTCCTGCTCTCGCGCGGGCTCCGGACCGACGCTCGGGATCTCGCCGGCGGCGCCGGCCGCGCCATCTCCTTGGTCCGCGCCGGCTGCCTCTGCTGCCTGCGCGGCGGTCGCGGCGGCGGCCTGCGCTGCAGCAGCCGCGGCCCGCACTTGCTCCTGCTGCCGGACAAAGTCGTTCACGACGTGGTTCATGCTGGCGTTGAACGCCTCGGTCGTCACGAAGCCCTTCGAGTAGCGCGCGCGGCCCTCGCTCGTCTCCAGCTCGCGCTCGATGGCCGCTGTGGCCGCGCGGAAGGACTCGTCGATTGGCGCCGTCGCGTCGTTCACGAATGATCGCCACCGCCGCTCCGAGCGCGTCGGCCGCCCGGTCAACAGCAGGTTGTCGTCGCCCGACGGAGCGTCCGCGTCCTCCACCTCTTGGTCGCCTCCGGCTTGGTCCTCGCCTTGGTCTTGGCCGTCCACCTCCATACTCTCGCCCTCGCCCTCCACCTCGCCCTCCACCTCGCCCTCCACCTCGCCCTCGCCCACCTCCTCCTTTTCTTCCTCCTCTTCCTCCTCGTCCGACGGAGACGACGAGTCCTGCCGGAGCACGCGCAGCATACTCACCGTCTCCTCGTGCACCGCCTCCGTGAGCTCGCTATCGTCGATGAAGTCGTCGGGCTCGCACTCCCAGCAGCGCACCGTGCCGCCAAAGTCGCGCGCGCACCGCGTGTGGTAGTATTGCTGGCACTTTGGGCACCGCGTCATCATGCGCACCGACCGCCGCTCGCCGCACACCATGCACACCGCCTTAGGAGCCGACGGCCGCGCTCCCGTCGCAGCTGCAGCCGCAGCCACAGTCGCAGCACCAGCAGCGGACGCCGACCCGCCCGACGCCGCGCTGATCGTCAGGCTCGCGGGACTCGCCTGGCTCGCGACCGGCACGAACCCGTTGCGTGTGTCTCCGAGGATCTCGACGTCGTCGTCCTCGCTGTCAACCTCGTCCTCCGAGTCGCTCACGTTGGTCAGATCCACGACCTCGAGCATCCGGAGCTGCTGCTGCCGCCACTCCTCGTCGTCCGCCGCGTAACTCTCGCCGCCGCACTCCATCATGAACATGAGGAACTCGGCGCTACACTCGCCCAGCGCGCCAGGCTTCTTCGCGGGGAGGTACAGCGGCGCGAGCGCCAGCGCACCAGACTCCACCTTGACTTGTGCCATCACCGGCGCCGAAGCAGAAGCAGGAGCAGCTGCATTTCCAGGAGCAGCAGCACCAACAGTAGGAACAGCAGCAGCAGCAGTGCCAGTAGTAACAACAGGAGCAGTAGCAGTAGCAGTCCTCGGCTCGGCAGCCGCTGCTCTTCGCGCAATTGCTGCGATAGTGCCAACCGACGCTGAGCGACCCGGAGGTCCGTCAGCCGACACTGACAGGTTCGGAGGTTCGCCAACTGGAGGAATGGGCGACGGGACGACCGCCGTGTCGCCAGCGGCCTTGTTCTCAACCTCCTCCTCCTCCTCCGGCGGCGGCGGTGGCGGGTTTGAGCGCCGCGCAGCCGCCACCTGATCCGTCTGGAAATCGCTCGCGTCGAACTCGACGCCTTCGAACGCGCGCGCCTTCCACGGAGGTTGGTCGTCTGCTACCCCCTCCTCCTCTTTCTCTTCCTCTTTCTCTTCCTCCTTCTCTTCCTCCTCCTTAGATTCAGCTGCGTGGGCTTGCTCCATTGTCGGACGCGGCACCGCAGCCAACTCGGTCGTCGGCGTCACCAGCAGTTCGACAGCGCCAGGCTGGCCAGACGCCTCTCTTCGCGACCGGTCCGCTGGCGTAGACGACAGCGGCGGACCGGAGCTCGGGGAGTCTTCGTGAGGCGGAGAAGGCGGTCGTGCACGAGCTTGGCGCGTTGGCTCCGTCGCTGGTGCACTTCTTGTCTCTGCACCCGCTGGCCGCACCTCCACCGCAGCATTCGCTGTTGGCTCCGCCGGCTTCACTCTCTCGTAGTACTCCTTCCTTGCGAGGTTCGCGTCCGCATCGGTCGGGAAGTCCTCCGGCGAGAAGGCCACGGCCGCGAACACTCTGCTCCTGGGCAAAGGCGGCGGCATCTCCTCCACTGCTGGTGCCAGAGTAGCTCCTCCCCGAGTCCGTGCCTCGCTCCGAGCGCCACTATTCTGCGGTCGCTCCGCTCGGCGCTGCGTCGGCTCGCCCTCGCCCTCGTCATCCGAGATGAGGTCGATCACCTCGTTCTGCCTTGCCACGGTGACTCCTGCCGCACGGTTCGCAGCCCTTTCGACCGACAAAGCGCTCTCATCGATCGGTCTCCGCGCGCTCTCGGGTCGATTCTGGCTCGCGCTGGTCTGCGAGGCCCACGCCGAGCCGCGGTGCGCGTGAAACTGAAGTCGCGGCGCGCTGGAGCTGGTGGCGCGCCGCGCGTCGGGCGCCGCCTCCCGAGTGCCTCCGCCCGCCCTGCATGTGTCGCACATGTCCTGCAAGGAGAAGTTGAGGCAGCCACACACGCGGCAGGTCACGGGCGAGGTCTCCAGGCCGCGCGCCGCGCTGCCTCTTGGCAACGGCCGCCGCCCGAGTGTGTTGTGGCCGTTGCTCGCCGGCGCCGCCGCATCGCGAGACGCGGACGTCGGCAGCGAGCGTCGCCGAGACATGGGCGCGGCCGCGCGCGAGACGAGCGCGCTCGGGGACCGCTCAGGAGCCGCAGGCGCCGGCCGCGCGCGTGTCAATCCTGGCGCAGATGGGTGCCTCTTGCCGTCGTGGGCTGTTGGCAGCGGCAGCTTGGACCAGCCAGATGCAGGAAATGCACAGCAAATACCAGTGTTCGCTCCGGTATATCGGTTCGATGGCGGTCTCCAATAAGTTGATGTGGCCCACCTCGTTTACGTACCGTCGCCGAGTTGATCGTCCTGATTACGGCCCCATTCGGAGGGATGACATGTTGACGATACATTGGCTTTCAAATGATATCAGCACCACGCTACAGCTATCTAGCGCCAACCAACCCACACGTCGCCCCTCCTATTGCCCTACCCCGCATCTTTTTATCCTTTGACGTTTCGACCAAACGCGTTGAACCGACCTCGAGTTGAGCTGGGCGACCAAGCGCAGCGAGCAGCTCTTCCCATTCCTTCACTTCGCGATTAGCCGAGGCGCAGGCAGGCAGGCAGCCAGGAAAGCGACGAGCGGCTCGTTCGTTCGCTCGCTCGCTCGACCTTCGCGTTCGCGCTCGCGATGGCCAACCCGGTGCTCTTCCGCTCGAGCGCGGCGATCGCCGTGGTGCACGCGGCGGCGCTGGCGCGCTATGGCCTCGGCTGGTCCTCGCCCTCGCGCGCACTGCTGGCCGCGACCATCGTCGTCGGCGTGACCACATCGTTGTGGAATCACGGCGCGACCTCGCGCGCCGCCAAGCTCGTGGATCGCGCGGCCATGTGGGTTGGCTTCTGCGTGGACCTACACCTTGCATGGCACGTTCCGGACGCGGCGCGCTGGGGACCGTGCTGCGCCTCGCTCGTGGCTGCCGCCGCTCTCTACTTCCTGGCCAAGTGGGTGCTCCTCGTGTCGGGTGTGTGCGCTACCGCCCAGGAGCCTGCGGGAACTGGCAGGCGCGGAGCGAAGGGCCAGTGGAGCAAGCCGAGCGTGGCGGACATGCCCCATGTGCTGGCGCACGTGACGCTCACCACCACGCACGTGCTGTTGCTGGACGCGTATGCGGGTCTTTGACTCGCCGAGTTGAGTCACCAGTGTTAAGCTAAAATACTTTTCTGCGTCTACCCTGCTTCTCTCGCCTACATGTCGTTCGGCGCTGCGCTTGCTTCTCTGGTGACGCCTGTGCCACCAACCGCCGGGGCAATGGACGAGTCTGGAGAGTCTGCGGACGCCTATCTACCGGCGAGCAGACGCGCAGGTGTTGATTGGCGTCCAGCTCTCCGCTACGGCGGGGTGCGAGTGTCGAGTTCTTGGCGTGTTCGAGCTGATCGAGCAGCACGTTGGCGCCGAAGGCGCGGGAGGGCCGACTGGGAGAGACGTTCTCGAGGAAGCGCCTTCGCAACGCCGTGTATGGGAAGCGCCGCGCGTCGATTCCTCACCCTCCGTCTCCTCGGAAATGGCTGTGCTTGTCACGACCGCGATGGAAGGCGTGGTGGCGCTATGGCAGGAGCAGTAGCGCGCGAGCGGTGCGGTCCAGAAGGGATAGGACCGAGAGCGACGACGTGGGGAACGAGCTGCCTCTCCGTGCCTTCGTTAGGCACTGGCTGCCAACGCTACCTCGGCTATCGTATTGGCGTCGACAGGAGCTGATGGAGGGGTTGACGGAGGAGTTGAAGCAGTCAGCGCGAGGGGTAGCTAGCGACTTGGATGGGTTCTTCGAGCGCTACTCGCCTCTGCTGGTAGATGCACCGGAGGTGGCGCTCGCGTGCTGTTCAGCCCGCGACGAGCACGCCAAGGACGAGTACGCAAGGCGGGAGCATACGCCGGAGCGGCACAAAGATCTCTCCGACGACGGCCGCCGCCTCGATGCCGCCAGCGAGCTTAAGTGCGTGTGAGCATGCGAGTGCTCGGTGTATTTGCTCCAAGTCGTCAACCCGCTCTACCGTCGGCGCGAGTCGTTCTGATCTAATCGTCCTCCGTGCTTTCATTGCCGCAGAATCACTGATACACAAGAATTGAGGCCGCCTCCACCCCTCGATCCCGCCATGCGCGGCGGATACTAGACGTACCCTCGGTGCGGCGTGAGCGCGGTGCCCGGGTAGTAGGCTCCGTTGACGACCACGACAGGCTCGAGCCCGCGGTCGCGCTCGCGCCTTCGCCGGCAGCAACGGAAGAGCCACGTCACGGCGGCGATGATGACGAAGAAGCCGAGGACGCCGAGCGCGATAGCCAGGATCGTGACCAGGTGGTCGTTGCTGCTCGACGAGGTGGAGGAGGTTCCGCTGGCACCAGAGCCGCTGCCGCCAAAGATGCCGTCGAACGGGTTCGAGTTCGAGTCCCCGTTCGAGGAGGACGTGCTCGACGGGATGTCGACGGCCTCGGACCCGGGCGTGCAGGTCGTGCCGTTCTGGCAGTAGAAGGTGACGGACTCGTTCACGTTGTACGACGTGTAGAACATCTTGAGGAAGGTCTCGCCGATGATCCACGTGTTGGCGTACGTGCCCGTGCTCGACGAGGACGTGGACTGCACCTCGACGATGACGACGCCCTGGTAGTACTCGATGATGTAGTCCGCCATCTGCAGGTAGAACGTGTACTCGCCGTTGAAGGTGAAGGCGAGCGTGGGCAGGTCGATGCTGCTGTCGCACATGTAGATGCCCGAGCCGGTCGAGTACTCGACGCAGCCGTTGGGTGTCAGGTACGTCTCGACGAACGACGTGTAGATGGAGTAGGGCATGGCCAGCAGCGACGTGCCCGAGTCCACGATCGCGGCGCACGCCGACACGCTCTCGCCGTCCGCGCTTGTGTACGTGGTCGCGGACGCACAGGGGAAGGTGGCGCTGTCATTGCCCGCCTGGAAGGCCGTCATGCCCACGGTCCAGTGCTGCAGCGTCATGAGCGGCACCGTGAAGCCCGTGAGGCTGTCGGCCTCGATGAGCGCGTCGTCCACGCCGTTGAGCAGCAGGAAGCTGCCGTCCGAGCCGTCCTCCTGCGTCAGGTACATGGAGAAGCTGTCGACGTAGTCGATGAACTGTCCGCCGGGCGTCGCCAGCGTCGCCAGCGACGAGTACGCGAGTCCGAAGAGCCCCTGCGCGTCGCCCACGAGCAGCGAGTTCGAGTCCGACGGCTGCACGTTGGAGCCCTGCGCGATGCCGACGACGTAGTTGTCGATCGAGACCGAGCCCACCTGCAGGTCCGCGTACGTGCCCTCGACGCAGACGTCGCCCGAGCCGTACGAGATGGTGGCCGCGTCTGACGGGCACGAGCTCTCGCACGTGACGCCGCTCACGTAGTAGCACGAGACCCACAGGTCGGACGAGCCCGTGTCCACCTGCACCACGAACGTCGACGAGTCGAGCTCGATGTCCATGAAGTAGATGGTGCCCTGGTAGTTCTCCATCGCCAGCTCGTTCGAGTTGGACGTCGACGCCTCGCTCACCAGCCGCCGCTTGCCGTCCGCCCCCACCGCGTACGCCACGCGCTTGCGCGTCAGCGGCACGCGCGAGGTTAGCGACAGCGTCATGGCGCTGTCCAGACCCGTGTCGCTGTCGGTTTCGGCCTCGGTGTCGGTGCGTCTCCAGCAGGAAGCGAAGTGCCTGGATCGACGGACGGACCTGCCACCCAACTGACCGACCGACGACGAACTGTGGTTTTGCTGCTCAGTGCGGTCGAGGCGCCGGCGGCGGAGCTCTTGCTGTCTTAGTCAACTGGCGCTTTCCGACTTGCGAATTGTATGCCGGCGGGTAGTCTCTTGGTGTCGCAGCGCCACCTGAGGTGTGTGACACATGGTGGAATTTCGCACGGTGCACGTCGTATCAAGTTGTGTTTACGGCATGTGTGGGAGCGACACGAGCTTATGCTTTACTTGAAACGGATAAAATGGTACAGAACACTCCAACTCTCCTGAAAAAATGGAGCGGAGTATGTCCGTTCGAAAATGTCTTTCAAGTATTCGCAGAGATCGGACATTCGATTCATGGTATTTCTCGCTGCAGTCGCGCATCATGAGACTGTTCTCGCTGAACACACGAGCTGATATTCGAATTCGCCATGACCATACACTCTCCAAGTCAGCGATTCGCTGCTCGTTCATTTTTCTCTCACCAGCTGCAACGTGGGTTCACAAGGCCGATGCGGCAACCGAGGCGGCAGCTTCGTCCCGATCGCCGCGATGGTCAGCGGTAGACCGCCATGCCTCGCCCCGTCGTCCAGTGCTCACACCTTCGACGCCTCTGCCCTCGTACGGACTGGTCCCGTTGGGCCTTCTCCGCCCCTTCCCCTCGCGTCCAGTCCATCGTTCATGGGCTCTGCCCGCGACAAGGATGATGACGAAGGCGCTGCAGATGACGGCGGCAGTTGCGAGCCGTTGGACACTTTCAGCCGATCACTCTCATCCCACCAAGCTGCTCGCTCGTTCGCTCGCGCGCGCGCTCTCCGAGACGCGAGGCGCTGGCAACTCGTCGAGCTTCAAGCTGCCAGAGTGTACCCATCCGGCTCGCCGCGGCGCCTTCAGGACCTCTCATCGCCGCCGCTACACTCCTTGCTGCCGCCCTACAGCGCTTCGAGCAGCGTGCCTATCGGCACCGCGACACCCTCCTTCCCCTCCTCTTCCTTGCGTCCATCGGCGAGCGACCGGTAGAGCATGGCGAGCGCGGCGGCCACGTCGCTCTCGTGACTCCCTTGCCCGTCCAGCCCGGCCCAGCGACCTCCTTCGCCCGTGCCGACCTCGCCGAACAGCTCGAGCACGGCGCCGTCGCTCGCCTTGAGGAAGTGCCGGTGCAGCTGCCGCGCGCCGTCGAGCTCCACGTTGTAGACGGCCACGTGCGCGCTCTTCTCCTCGAAGCTCGCGTCCAGCGGGTCCGTCAGCACATATTCGTGCACAAACACCTTGCGCTGGGCCCCGCGCGGCCCTCGCCAGCGCTTGGTGCCCGCCACGAGCGCCCGGAGCTCTGCGAGGGACAGCTCGAGGTCGTGCGGCACGAAGAAGTCGCCCTCGAGTCCGTGCACACGGCGGTAGACGTCCAGCATGCGGCCGTTGCGGTGCACGTGCAGCAGGTACGTGTAGAAGGCGGTGAGCGCCGCGCACGAGAGCGCGGCGAACAGCGCGAGCGTCAGGAAGGCGCCGACGACGCCGCTCCCCTCGAGCGCCTGGAAGCGCACGTAGAGCTTGAACCAGTCGCCGTCGACGCAGTGGCAGCTGGCCGCCGACACGCCGGCGGCGCACTCGGGCAGCGACGAGCAGTCGTAGTGGTGCGCCGCCACGTCCACGAGCAGCACGAGCAGCGGGTCCAGGAGCATGGCGAGCCCGACGCACACGATCAGGTCCGAGCCGAAGGCCGGCAGCTCGCCCACGACAGTCTGCGCGAGCGTCGCGGCCAGCGCGAGTACCGCGAAGAGCGCCGCGTTGGCGGCGACCCCCACCGCGAGCAGCGCGACCTCGGTGCGCGTCGGCACGGCCTGCCACGTGTACTTGACGAGGCACGCGGCCCAGCGCGGCTGCAGGTCGAACACGGGCACGCGGCGCGCGCGCAGGAAGAGCCACTGCGCCGCCGAGCGCACGTACACGCGCACCCAGCACGCGAACAGCAGCAGCAACGCGAGTCGCCAGAACTCGAGCGTGCGCCACGGCGCGGCGGCCGAGGAGGAGCCCAGCAGATCCGCCAGCAGCTCGTGCCGCAGGTACAACAGCTTGCGCCGCGCGTGGAAGCGCACGTGGCTCGCCGTCTCGGTCGCGGCCGCCTCGTTCACCGAGAAGCGGTAGTTCTCGTAATCGAACTGCTCGGAGGCGGTGGCCCGCACGCCCTCGCCCTCACCCTCCGACTGCTCGTCCGACGACGAGAAGACCCAGTCGTCGCTGTCGGACGCGGACACTGCCGCGGGCGATCTCGGCTGCCCGCGCTCGTCGTCCTCGACGCTAGCCGCTTCGTTCTCAGGTATGCTCGCGACCTCCCGGCTCGGACGCGGCGGCGACGTCGGCAGCTCGGGCGATATCCGGTCGCCTGACTGCCACGCCACACAAGAGCACAGGCGTCAGCGCCAGTGACCGACCTCGGCGCCTCGCAGAGGCAGGAGACGCACGTAGACGCGGGCGTCGCTCTTCCCGAGCGAGAGCCACCTTGTCGGCGACCACCACTTGGCTCCTCGTCTTCGTCTCCTCGAACCTCCCAGTGCGCTGGCAAGCCCCTCGGTGTCGTGACCGTCTTCAGTCGCGGTCGTGAGCGTCGTCGCCGCGCTCGCCTCGGCCTGAAGATCGCCGCAGCCGGTGTTTGCCGCCTTGCTCCTCCTCCGGACCGCTTGACCGCCGCGATCCCTCCCACCTACCGCCATCGGAGCCTTTGACACGCGCCGAACGTACCGCCCGAAGCCGTTCTCCACCAGCTCGGACGGCCTCAAGTCGCACAGGTCTCGCTGCGTGTCGACTAGGACGTCGTAGCCGCCGTTGCCGCGTATCCCTCGCTCGCGGAGTCCGGCGAGCTCGTCCTTGACCGACGTCTGCACGTACAGATTGCACAGCCACGCCGACAGGTCGCGCGCATACGTGTGCTCCACGTCGCGGAACTTGTCCATGGTCGCGTCCAGCTCGCCGCGCAGCAGCGGCACCTTGAATTTGCCGCTCACGAGCGCCAGGTCCGGCGTGCTCATGGGGAGGACGCCCCAGCCGACGACTGTGTCAGCGTCGGCGCCGGTGCCAGTCCGCCTCGCTCTCCGCCTCTGCCGACCGCGGCGCGCGTCGGATGCCTGCGCTGCGTCCGCGAGCCGGAAGAGCTCGAAGACGATCACGTTCGCCGGCCGCCGTGCGCTCTCGGGCGGACACACGACGTCGAGCCGTTGGTCCACCACGACATCCGTGTGGAAGAAGCGGCCGCGGTGGAGGAACGGCCGCGTGAAGTTGGGTCTGCGCCTCCGTCGGCCGCGCTGCGGCGCCTTGCGGCTGCTTGTCGAAGGCTCCTCCGGGTCCCAGTTGCTCCAGTGCATCGCGTGGCCGCCCAGGCGGTCGTACAGTGTCGCGACGAGCACGTACTGGCCGCTCGGGAGCTTGTCCTTGACGGCATTCAGTCGCTTGGCGCGCACCATGAGCGTCTGCGGCACGCCGCGCCACGCCACGCGCAGTTTCCGCAGACTCTCGGGCACACGCGAGGCCGAGAGGTCTCCAAACACGCGGCTCACCACTGCCTGCTGCTCGCGCAGAACCGCCAGCAGGTGCGCCTCGCACTGCTGGTACAGCACGCGGATGCGGCGCGCTCGCAAGGCCGTGAGCTCTGCGAGCTGCCTCTCGCGCCGCGCCAGCGCGTCGTGCTGCCGCTGCGCCTCCTGAACTAGCTGAGCCTTGACAACCGCCTCCTTGTGCGCGAGCCGCGCCTCCCGTGCCCGGTACGCCTCGGCCTCGAGCCGCGCGTGGCGGATCCGCGCGTCCTCGACCTCGCGTTCGCGCGCCTCGATCTCCTCCACCGGCACGGCTCCGAGCACGACCTCGTTCTCCGGGATCTCGACCTCGAACGTGTCCAAGTACTGCTGCTCCGCGCCACCGCCGGCGCCGTCATTTGCTCCGCCCTCGCTCGAGAGCAACTCGACGAGAGACCGCCGGCTGTGGGCGACCGGCAGCGGCGGCAGCGGCGTCTCCGATTCCCAGAGCGAGTCGCGCGCTTCCGTCGGCTCACCATCTGCCTCCATTTCCTCGTCGTCCTCGTCGCCTTGCTCGTCGCTCGAGTCGTTGCCGCGCTCGCCCTCGTGCGCTGCGCCTCGGGCGTCGATGACGGAGTCAAAGCCGCCAGCACTCCCCTTGGTGTAGGGCGAGAGCATTGCGCTGCAGGTTGTCGCCGAGCTGCAGGCGCGTCGAGGGACCCATAGACCGTCGCGCTCGGTGCGTCGCGACACGGGAGCGCGACTGAAGCGCGCTTCCGTCAGTCCGCCGAGTAAAAATAGCGGCGCGTTGTCGCTGATGGAGCAACTACGAGCAAGCGCTCGTGCCTGCTGGCTCTGTGCGCATCGTGCCGAGAGCCGCACAGGGCTGTGCTCTCGCGGTTCGCACTACCGCGTTGAAGTTGATGAAGTCGAGCCGACTCCTGTCACGCAGCGCAGCCGCGGGAGCAGTAGAGACGCCGCGGATAGAGCGTGCAGCCGTCACCGGCGTACAGACGGCAGCACTTCACTTGCCTCTTCCTCAGCGAGGGGCCGGGAAGCGAGTGCCACAATGACGCATGCCGGATGGACAGCTGGAGCTGGTGGCACATCTCGGAGCTATCGTCCGTGCGGCGCATAGTGTCACTTGGCGTCCCAGGCAGCCTTCGAAGCGGACCACCCAACCGGACCAGAACGCTGTGGGGTCTCTACCAGACTCATATGGGTCCAGAGAGCACCTTGTCGGCGACAGATGGAGCGTGTTCAACATGCCCACTCCCCCTGCCGATGCCACCGGCATGGACGGCGTCGGTCTCGACACAGATCAAGCCTCCCGCTCTCCCACACTCGCGAATTTTTGCCGAGGTCGTCACCACTTTCCAATCGGCACGGACTCGATCACACGTGCTCACTTCGCCTGTCAGGCGGAACAGAACGAGATGGCCAAGTCCTGCGGAGACAAGATCTCGCAGCACTGGACGGTCGAGCACCACCAGTTCTTCGATCCGCGGCAGGCCGAGGCCGAGCAGTGGCTCCTGACGGCCTACGCCGGCGGCGGGCGGTACCTGACGCTGCGCTGGGTGCGCTTCAGCCGCTGGCATCTCTTCTTCGCCAGCTTCCTGGTGCAGTTCTGCATGGGCTCGCTATACTCCTGGTCCGTGCTCAACAACCCGATCGACACCTACCTCTTTGGCGACAGCGCCGAGCAGAGGGCGGTCAACGCGTTCTACATCGCCGTCAGCATCTTCGGGACCACCACGGCTATCATGGGACCGTGGATCGAGCGCAACGGACCGCGGTATGGTGTCGTCCTCAGCGCCACGTCCTTCCTCATCGGAAGTATCATTGTCGCCATCGGCCTGTTCTTCAATTCGATTGCCGTTGTCTACGTGGGCTACGGCGTCTTCTGCGGCTTCGGCATGGGTCTCGGCTACATCTCGCCCGTGTCGGCGCTGCAGAAGTGGTTCCCGGACTATCGCGGCATGGCGGCAGGCTTCGCGGTCGCCGGCTATGGCGCCGGCTCGGTCGTGTGGAGCAAGGTGTACCTGCCGTTGATCGACGCGGTGGGTCTTCCCATGATGTTCGTCGTCATGGGCGGCGTCATCTCGACGCTGTTGTACATTTGCGCGATCGTCTTGAGGAACCCGCAGGCAGAGTTCATTGTAGCCGGTCTCAACATCCACGGAGAGATTGTCGACGACCTAGAGATTCCAACACAGGATCAGCCAACTAAGCAGCGCGACGACAAGCTCGTGGTGCTGTACGATGAGCGGGACTTGGAGTCGATTCCGACCCTCGCGGCGTCCGAAATCCCACCAGCAGAAGCCAACGACACGCTGCAAACGGAGACGCAGGTGAAGAAGCTGACACTGATCCAGTCCATCAAGTCGCCCGACTTTATCTGCCTCTACGTCATGTTCTTCGCCAACCAGCTCTACGGTCTCATCGTGCTGTCCAAGCTTTCCAACATGTGCACGGATATCTTCGGCACGAGCGCCGACCGCGCCGCAGACATCGTGTCGATCAACGGCGTGTTTAACTGCCTCGGTCGGCTCGTGTTCCCTGCGCTAACAGACATGGTGCATCGGTGGTTCCCGGTCGAGCCGGCGTTCTCGCGCAAGAGCTTCTACTTCTACGCGCTGGCGTCGCAGATCGCCATCATCTCGGTGTTGCCGACGCTGATCCGCGGCGAGAACTACACGGCTTTCTGCGTGCTCT